>JACGTP010000058.1:475356-544670 GCA_023678845.1 Mischocyttarus mexicanus | reverse complement strand
AACTAAGTCGATAGTTAAAGAATGTTTTTCTATGCCAAATTTCTTAGAATTCACCGAGGATATACGAACATTACCGAAGGTAGATGCTTACCTCACTCGGCTTGAACTAACACCTTTGCCTATCTTTCTTTCAATACATATGGCTTACGTTGACCTACTTTTCTCACCAGTGACCTACATTTCTTACCAGTGACCTATATTTCTTACGAGTGACCTACTTTTCAACAGCTGTTATCTCCAACGATAGATTTTTATTTTATTTCTTTAATATTTAAATTATTAATATGTAGATAAAATTGTTAATAAATAATTGTTTAATGTTACTGAATATCTTTAATAAACTTAATTAAAAATAATAGAGTATTTTATTTATTTCTTGACCTTTTTATTAAGATATTTTCTATACGATTGATGACATTTTATTAAAACTTTTTAAATGAATTTGACAGACATTCCAACAGCTGTTCCTTGTCTCTATATACAATAAAAATTATTTTACCATTAAATATTTAAATGTACAATTAATCCTACCCCAAAAAAGTTGTTAAAAAAATTGAAACTAAACAGATTAATAGAAGTATTTGCTGATAAAATAATAAGAAAAGAGAAAAAGATTTGAAAAATACTAGGGATGGATATCTCGGCAATAAAACACGAGGGTAGGGTTATGAAGGGGTGGGTCACACGATGGTCTTCTAAAAGAAGATTCTCCCTGTTGTCGTTCGACAATGGAGAATCGAGTTCAAGACCTCGATCCTAGCTGCTGCTGCTGTTGGTGCTGTTGGTGTTGGTGATGCTGGTGGAGGTACTGTTACTGATGCTGCTACTGTTCTCTCTTTCTTTCAACCTTCTACGTTTCATCAATGACTTTTTCTTCTTTTCTCTTTTCTAGCTTTTCGTCGAGTGGCCTTCGGTATTACCATCGAGTGTTTCTCTTCTTTTGTTCTATCTCTTTCTCCCTACTCTCCACTTTTTACCCCTTTCCCTTTCCCTTTCTCTCTCTTTCTCGTTCTTTCTCTCTGTGTCTCTCAGCATTGTCTTTACAGAAAGCCTATATTTCCCGTCGAATATGTCGTAATATCAAGATCATTTTGAAAGCGAGGATTTTCATCCTTTTCTATGCGAAGAAGAAGAAGAAGAACCTACTCGAGATGTACGACGTTTTTCTCTTCTCTTCTCTTTCTTACTCTCTGTCTCACTTTCGTACTTTTCTCTTTTATACTTTTTTTTTCTCTTTCCTTCTCTTACTTTTACTCTCTCTGTTAGTCTCTACACCTTCTTTTGATTCTTATTCTTACCATTGTTTCTTTTCAACCACTCCTTTAGGCACGTTTCTCTCTCTCACCCATCCACCACACATCCCCTGTTTCTTCTCCCTTTTAGGTTACTTCTTTTTCCAAATTTTTTTTTCTTGCTCTTAAAACACGTACAACTTTCACCATAAGAATAAATTTCTATCATTTAGATAATATCTTTCGTAAAACTTTACGAATTCATTCAAACACTTTATTAATTCAAACACTCTGATTACAATTCACAAATATTGGTCAAGTTTTATCGAGTAACGTCACAAAAATAATTTTATAAATGTTAACCAACAACAGGTCATAAGAATTAAAGCTCATAGATCATAAACACACAAAAAAAAAGGAAAACCTAGTCATGGTTTTACATACTTTACAAACAATAAACGTGAGAACTCGGTAAAAATCCTTATCCAGAGCGGATATGGTTTTAAATATGAATGGCCCTTAAGTGGAAATAAAAAGGGGTAACTACTTTTACTACTACTACTACTTCTACTACTCGTTTTCCTACCAACCAGAAAACTAATACCTCGAAGGAAGAAAATGTTTTTAAAAAAGGGAGTAAAACCAGAAGACAGCAGCAACTTTGTTGGTAGGCTTCTAGTATCCAACGCTAGATACATTTCCAAAGAGGATCGAAAAGGGTTGTAGGGTTTGAAATTGGGGGGTAAAAGAGTGTGGGAGAATGAGGAAGGGTTGGGTTTTAAGGGAGGATGTTGGACTGGTGGAATAAAATTCGGTTACTCGTACTACGACGATGACTATATCACTCAAACTGCATTCTTTTGTTAAGTCGAGAATTTACATGTGAAAGAACTACCCCACTCCCTTCTTCTACTTTTTCTTTCACCCCCTCACTTTTTCCTCTCTCATTCTACCTCATCTCGCGTACCATCCGATTTATGATACTTTTTTTTCCCCCTTTCTTAACCACCACCACCCTTCTCTCTCTCTGTCTCTGTCTATGTCTTTCATTCTAACTCACCTAACGTACCATCCGATTTATGATATTTTTTTATTTTGCTCTTTTTCGTTTCCTTCTTAACCGTCTACTACTAAACTTTTTTAACAAGAATAGGAAGATTTAGAGAGGACTCTTTTACAACAAAACGCAGTTAGTTGCAGATAATACTATCGTTAACTTCTCTCTCTCTATGTTTGTATGTTTTGTCTTAAGGAAAGAAAATTATTTTGATATTGTTCTAGAGAACAACGAAGTAATATAATGGTAAATAAATTACCATTATCAAGTTTTTTCTTAGTGTCGAATAAAATTACGATTCTCACTCTCTCATACGTTTACAAAAAATTTCAATAGGATTGTAGGATAACGAAAGAGGTGGCATGCAAAATTATTCTAAGTTGTCAAATATAAAATGAACCAAATTCTCAATTCAATTATGTGTATTTTATTTTTGCACCATACTTGACATTAAATAAATATTGTTAAAATAATACAACATTGTAGTATTTATATTTTCTATAAATATATTTTCTAAAACTGTCAGAATATCGTGACAACTAAGTATCTTTTCTTCAAGTTTATATATTTTTATATATTCGCATAAAACATGCTTACACACATACACAAAGATATTGAAATAATCTGACAATATATATATGTGTATAGATATTTGTATAGAAGTGAAGAAATTTCTGATACATCGACATAAACTAGCAAGTCACGTAAGCGTCTCGATATGGAAGCACGACACGGAATCGGTTTCTAGCCAAACAACTCCTGGCCAACTTTCTCGTCGTTCCATGCCGGAAGCTCTCTCTCCTCTCTCTCTCTCTCTTCTCTCTCTTTCTCTCCTTGGAAGTCTTACACGATAAGAACTGGATCGATGTAAGCTCAAAGACTATTGTTTGGTAGGAATGTACCACCGACTGGCTAGCTACGAAAGTGCTTCTAAAAATGAGAGATGAAAGGGGGAAATTCAAAAGCAAAATCATGAATTAAAATATTCTAATAGATGCATTAACGTTTGATTATCTCAAACTCTACTCTTTCCTCTTCCTAACCATAATAAAAATGATGACAAATTTTCAATGATTTATTAATTATTTGTAACATCAATGATTGTATTCAACAACTGTAACATATATTAGATTATGTTTATTTGTAAATTGATATTATTAATAAAAATAAAACTTATCTTAAAAATAAAGTTACTAAAATACAATAAAAGATACTTGCATTGAATAATAAAATACATAATCCAATTAATACTTCATCTTAATTAATATTATCTCATCGCAAAATCTATGCTTTTAATAACTTCATTAATCTTTTACTTTCTTTCTTACTCTCTTTGCATTTCTTTATCATTTTTTTTTCCTTTCATATTCTTTCTTATTCTCAACCGAGTAGAAGAGTACCGATCTTACCAGCACGAATGCTAAAAGAAAAAGCTTAATAAGAATATCGAAATAAGCGATGAGATGAATTCTTTTAGATGGGGAAAAAAAAAGAGGGAGGAAGTTAATTTATATTCGAAATCATTGAGACCAGATCAAAGACTAGAATTATTGGTAAGAGAAAATAAAAAGATAGAAAAAGAAATTCGAACTTCTTCGAATATCGTGAAGATTCTTTTTCGTCAAAGAAAATAAAATTTATTTATAAGATTGAGTATGAATGAAAGAATTAATGTTGTGTTTCTTAAAATTTACTGTAAATATTATTAAATAAATATATTCTTGTGTTACTCTGGTATTAATTAAAATACTTCATTGCTTACTGTGTCCCAATTGACCACAAAGAGACAATCTTCAAGGCAACAAACCTTTAATCAAATACACCATTAATGAATGAACGAATGACAAACGTGCAAATCAATTTGCTTTTGAGAATTCCCTAAACCTCCTCCTCCTGCTACTGGTGTTTCTATTACTATTACTGTCACTGGTACTATTCAATGTTAGTATTGAAAATAGATAGACACTCTGAAGATAATATCAAATTAATCAACACACGATTACATTTAAGTTACATTTAAAATAATATTTTAATCTAAAATCTTACAAAGTGTCAAAATAAATCATCAACTTGGACGTATCATTTATTTCTTCTTCTGTGTGTGTTTTTAAATGTAAAAAATATTCTGGAGTTTTTATCGAACTCTGAATGGTTGTGGGTAATAAATAATTCCAATTAAGTTTTGATGGAATAAACAAAAGGGAGAAAAATGTAAGATTGTAGGGAATGTAAGTCCTAGAAACGTAGGATTTTAGTTAGATGAAGAAATATATTCCAACTACTACTATGTAGGATATATATATTCATGAATACATCATATTCGATACGTTGATCCCCTATGAGATATAACAGCAGCTCTATTTGCTCCTACTGTTACAGGTTTACAGTTATCTCAAGGACATCAATGCTCAACGCGTATATCTATTGTAACCCTAATAGATGTTGTTGGCGTTTCGCCTGTATCCACTAAACGTTATACTATCCTCTTACTCCGATACTATCACCGTATAACAATAATTGTTTAAACAATTTCAAACTTTAATATAATTATCAAATTGTCAAATACTAACTGAAGCAAATAATCCACACAATTCAATTCAAATTTGACAGTCTAATACTCCAATCAAACATTTTCCATTCACCTAATATTAATTTTAATAATTTTTCTAAACCTTTTTCAGTATTCTGCATTCATCGAATTATTTATTGTCTTTTTAATTTAGACAATTTAACGTATCCATGATTTAGATTGTAAGAAAATTTCTATAAAAATCTATTTTCAGTTTGAATTGGAAAATTCTTTGTCTCTGTGTGTGTATGTACTCACATGTGTGTGTGTGTGGTTATTAGAATTTTATTACATTCGCTGATAATCGATAAACGTCGTCATAAATCTTGATAACGGTTTGGATTTTCAATAAAAATCAAAAGAAAAATGTGGAGTCTCGAATAGATGAAGGATGTTACAAGTAGCATGATCTTTCAATGGTGTAACAATGTAACCAACGAAGAGAGGAATTCATTGGTTCGTCTACTCATGCCACTAACAGTTATGGTTCTTCTATCAGAAGTTCTACAAGTAGGGTTGAGTAGAGAATTTCGTATTGTGCCGTACCACGCAAAGCACTGTTCACCATTTCAAACCTTCCACATTTCCACACCCCTTTCCTTACCACCCACTTTACCTTCTAACTCTCCCCCTTCTTCTACATCTTACCACCACCCTTCTACTAAAACCAACCATCGTGTTTCAAGTTCTAGAAAGTAATTACGGGATTTAATTAATGACCAGTAAGGAGAAGTAAACCAAAACCCGTCGTCGGCATGGATCTTCCCGATTTACCCCCAGAAATTTCAACAACCATCCTCTATTCTCTCATCCCCCTTGGTTTCATCGCCAAAATTTCATCTAAGAAATTATAAAGATGACCACTAAATGGGTTTATGGTACCCTAAACAATGGTAATTACTTGAAATTTATTTAATAGGGTTACCCCATATAAAAGTCAGTTGGTCAAACATGTCTTAGAAATATTTTTTTTCTACGACCAATGAAAAGATAGAACTCTGAATATTTTATGATATGTTTATTAACATTTCAGTAGTGTGTACAAAAATTGTTAAGCTTCAATTTCAATAGGAACATGATTTAAAAAATCATTTTACTAACATATGCTTAACACATTTAAGAATCAATTTATGTCAAAACAAAAAACAATTTGATTTTTTTAAACAATCATACAGGGTGGATCCTCTTAAGATTTTTCAACGTTGTTAATAATATCATGTTCTTCTACATATTTAACAACTCATGCGAACTTTTCATCGACGACGTGAGAGAATTCATTTTCAGTTAAATTCGAAATACAATTCTGTAGAGAATATATAATCGTATTATTTCATTTTATTGAAATTATTATTATTATTATCATTATTATGATTATTATTATATTATTTTTTCGATAAGGAAGAAAAAAATTAAAATATTAATCGGATTTTTCACATTGATTCACCAATATTCGAACATTGGTAAACGAATGAATACGTACAATCAAACCTATCGATATAAAGCAATTTATATTTCGATATTTTCTTGAAAAATATTACAACAAAAAAATACCTCCTATTTCTACCATCAATTTCGTAATAAAATATATTTTTTCCTCTCTACACTTCTCAACCCCGTCCTCAAAAAAAAAAATATTACGCGAATGTAATACGAGGTTAATGAATTTTCGTTGAATTCTTTCACGTTTAATTGACTTCAATAATTAAATTCCAACCCAATGATTATTTTCTTTTGTTCGTTGTCTATTTTATAATAAACTCAAATATTATTTTTTACAAAATTAACCAATTATTTCGTTGAAATCGAAGAATACAAAATGAATATAAAAATTGACGTAAAAGTGTGGGAGGTTCCTTTATTGAGAAAGTCATAGTTTATTTTTGTTAAAAATTTGTTCACGTGAAATAGAAAACAGAGAAGAAGGAAAAATGCAAGAGGAGGGGTGAAGAGGTAAAAAGGGGGAAGGTTGAAGGGAATGGAGAGGAATTTTTGGGATGGTGGGCTCTTTCATTATCGCCAGACTCGTTCCAGTTCACGTAAAAAAGCAATAACGCGAGAATTTTACGTAGTATAACGCACTTCCACACGCATACAAGAACACACATACGTATGCAGAAACGCATCGAAACTTTGGCATGTAGGTTGCGTTATGCAGTCACCAGAAAGAACAAAAATAAAATACATCAATTCCAAATGTTCCAATTGGTATATAATAAATATAGTAGTATGTGTTTTCTTTATATAAAGTGAACTAAATAATGTAATAAAATGAAGTATCAAAAATTATTAATAATAATAATAATATATTAAATATATTGGAATAAAAATATTTGAAAGAAAAAGAAAAGTTGACAGTTTTATTTATTTGAACATATCCTAGCACGTGTTTATATGTGTTGTGTGTTATGTGTGTATGTTCTGTAGCAATATTTACCATAGAAAAATAAAGAAAAGTATCGTTGATAATTAAAACACCGTAATAAATTTTTTAATTAATATAATAATGTTTAATAAAATATTTAAAACGTGAATAAGGTGACGTTTGTATTTATTCGAATATATGCAAACACGTGTTTATATGTGTTGTGTGTTGTGTGTGTATGTTCTGTTGCAATATTTACCATAGAAAAATAAAGAAAGGTATCGTTGATAATTAAAACCCCTCTTTTAATATATTTATTCAATATAAATTTTCCCATACGTTACAACATAACGTAACATAGAAATATTATGGTATAGAATAACAAGGATCGTTGTAATAATTAATCGTCTAACAAGAATTCCTCTACACAAGTTTTCCCAACGGGTGTATGATAAACTCATAATGTTATATATCTTCTATGGTGTAGTTTCTTAAGGTACAATCATCTCTCTTTCTCTCTTAACGCTGATAATTAAGCTTACAGTGAATTATACGAAAATTCGAGCACTCAAACTTCGAGTTAAGTTTCTTTACAACTTTGTTAAAAAACAGAAAACAAAACAAAATTCAATCAATTATTATTTTTTTAAACAAGCTAATCAATGTATTTAATTTGATTAAGTAATTCAAGTTGATCTGAACTTGTACTTTTCGTCAGGGTTGTGTCTGAGTTCTTTCAAGATTTGTTTTAAATAAACATTTTATCTTTGGTGTTTTTTTTTTAAGAAATTAGGGTCCAGAAAACAAAAGGTTACACACACATACACACACACACACACACACAGAAATATAATTCTATTTCTGACACCGAGTTAGTTTCATTCGATGTTTTACGTAAACACTGTTGAAAAACGTTACTACGTACTCAGGATGATCCTGTAAAAACGTTATGCAATCGGATCCAAAAAGTAAAACGCATAACTAACCGGATATCTGTGAAAAGGGGGCCAAAGAGGGGGAGAGAACAAGGGAGGGGGGATATACGAGAGTCTCGTAACAATCGCCAGTTCGTGTACAATAAACGATTGTTCTTGTTAATCGAAGTGCTGATATTCGTAAAAGCTCGCGTTCGAGGCAAAGCACGCGATAAATAACATCCCCCTTTCTCTTTCTACCCCTCTACTAAATTCATCCCTGTATTCTCTCTCTCTCTTTCACTTTTACTCGATCCAACAATTGTTTCTGTCCTTCGTAATGATCTGTGCACGAGGAGAGCTAGCAGATAAGCAGTTGCAGTATTCTGGGATGCTGTGGGGTGTTGAGGGAAAGAAGAGAAGATTTGAGTGGGTGGTTGGGTTTCAGGGATCAATGTTTACTATACAAACTATATTAATGATAATCATGAAACCCTATTCTTTAAAACACATCTGATTTTAAACACAAATCTTTCTTTTTATTCGAGAAAAAAAACACTACTCACTGACCTGACTGTAAATAATCATTACCAGTTACTTTTGTAGTAACTTAAACTCAATAAATTCATTTCACCTAACTCCTCCACCTTTTTTCTTATCCACCTTTCGAAACTTTCGTCTCTCGAGTCTGAAGAATACGAAGAATAGGAAAGAAGAAAGTCAAATGGCGATAGATGGTTCTTCGTGTTATGTGCACAATGCGTTTTACAACGCGTATCTTTTACAATAAACCTGTGTAATCTTGAATGAAGACCTCCATTCACGTCCCTGGTTTTTTTTTAGTTTTCTTAGATCCACAGCCATTGCGAAAAAGTTTTCGTAGAAGCATCAGCAGCAACACTAATAAGAGGAAAGGAGATTATTTTGTGGATTTGGAACTATCCTAAATCGTTGGGATGTGTTAGTTTTTTCTGATTCCAAGTAGAAACATACTATTTTCCTTGAAGTAACGTGATAACAATCTGTTCCTATTTCAACGTTAAAAGCTGAAAATCATTGTTTAGTGGTTTTAAATTTGGCTTTTAGTCGAGGTAGTGTCTTTCCAGTGACCTAACTTCTCCACTTTTAAAATAGTAACCCATTTTTCTCCATTTAACTATAACAACTATTATTTAATACCTTTTCTTCTTCTTCAGTATTCCTTACAGGAAGAAAATGTTATCGTGGATTACGTTTCTTAGCTGAATTCTTTATACGTGGGGTGTGTTAAAGATGATCGAACAATTATTTTCCAAAATGGAAATAAATTGATTGAATAAAAAAAACTATTGCATTTTATTTCATTTCGAAGTTGGATCATTGAAGAAGAAAAAAAGAAAAATTGTATATCTCATTGGTGGAAAAAGAATGTCGGATTTTCTTATTGAATCGTAGTTAAAACTCCGACATTTAATTTCCACCAACCTGATAAACAATTCTTGTTTTTTTTTATATGAAAAATCAACGTGTATTTATATGTAATAAAATTATTATGATTGGTTACGAATAAAGTTTATAAAACAGCTAACATAATCCAACCATTCCTTTTATCATTCAATCAATCATTTTCCATCTTCGTTCGTAACTCTCACCCCCTTTTTACCTCGAAGCCCATTTCTACCCAATTGTTAGAAACTGAATGGAGAAAAATTGGACGGTTATTCGTTGTCCGGTGCCGGTGGAGGAACTTAAAAGAACGTTCCATGGGGAAAAATAGGAAAAGGAAAAGGAAGTAAGTTGAAAATGGAAATAAAAAATAAACTGGACAGGTAGAAAAAAGGAAAAAAATTCTATTGTCACTTTGACAGAATGTAATTCATAACCATGTGGCTTTCTTTCCATTTCTATTTTTTTTTCCTTAACAAATTATTATTTTTACACGTGGTTCCCTGTCAAAGTGTTGTTTCCTCCAACTCAACTCAACTCAATTCAACTCAACCCACATTTCCAATAAATTATTTTCCTAAAAGGGCTCACACCCTGTGTGGTGACTGATTTTTTAAACATTTGTTAGGAATTTTTATTGACGAGTAATAAAAAAAATTCATTTATTAAACATTTAAGTAACCTGTGTGAATAAATTTTCAGATGTAAATCTGTTCGTAGGAACACAAGTTGGAAAATCAATGAATATTGGAAAATCATTTAAGCAGGGATATTTTAAACATGTTAAGGAATAAATTTATGCACACGCAAAAAAGAAATTGGATTTTTTCGACCCATCATACCCCGGGTGTGAGCCCCTAAACAACTCACACCATCTGCGAGTAGGGTATTTACGATACACGATGAACATCATTGCATATTTTTTATCTCTCGTTTTTCTTTTATTATTTATTCCCCTCTTTATTGATTTTTTTTATTATTATTATTATTATTATTTATTTATTATATATATATTGTTCACCGATCCGTTCGTACAAATTGTTAGAGCAGCTATTGTGTTCGGATTTCGTGAAATGCTTTCGTAGGCAATCACCGTAACCTCTTCCACTGTACCAGAAATCCTATAGGGTTTTATATTTTTTTTTTTATTTTAAATGCGAAACGTTCTAATAACGGGTAAAGAGAAAATGGAAATAGCAATGATCGATTGAAAGATCGAACGATCGATCGTGCCAAGTAAAATGCAGAAATACAAAAATTCAAACGCATAACTCGCGAGTATGCAAGTATGCAGGACTATACAGAAATGATAACCTATGTATATAGGTATGTTTAATACAATTTGATAACGAGAAAGAGAGAAAGACAAAAAAAAGAGAGAGGAAGAGAGAGGAAGAGAGAGATCTGATCGGTTCGAATTGTCCTTCTATTTTATTTTATTTTTTGTTATATACCCTTTCTCTTTTTATTGTATTGTATTATATATCGTATACGGTATATACTGGTATAAAAAAAGAAATAATAAAAAAAGAATTTTGTTGAATTTTATTTTTTTTAATCGATAATATGGGTTGTTCCAAAAGAAATAGCATTTCCAATGCAAGTGCAGCAAGTGCAGCAATAGAAAATGGGTTAAGTAATTTTTTTTGTACTATATTTTATTATGTATCGTATGCGGTATATATTAGTATAAAAATAGAAGAAGAATCTTGTTGAATTTAATTTTTATTTAATCAAAAATATGGGTTGTTCCAAATGAAATAGCATTTCCAATGCAAGTGCAGCAAGTGCAGCAGCAGAAAGTGAGTTAAAGAATTTTTTTTGTACTATATTTTATTATATATCGTATGCGGTATATATTAGTTTAAAAATAGAAGAAGAATCTTGTTGAATTTAATTTTTATTTAATCAAAAATATGGGTTATTCCAAAAGAAACAGCATTCCCAATGCAACTGCAGCAACTGCATCAAAGAATGAGTTAGACATTCAACTTTTTTGTTAAACCCTATCCTAACGTTGTACCATTAATTTGATACTGCACTTTGATAAAAGACAACGAGATCGATAAGATACTCGATAGGAAAACATTTATTTTCTTTTCTCTTCTTCTTTCTTCATTCTTTTCTTCTTTTAACTTTCCAACTGTGATGCATCAGCAGCAATAGCCTTCACACCGATGCAATTTGCGAATGGTTGGTTGGACTCGTACTTCAATGATAGAAATAGTTGGTTTACCCATGTAAAAAAGTACGTCTCGTATGAATTACTATAGTTTATTCTTTTTAGTAAGTCTGTCATTCATTTAGCAAGTTTACGTTTTGACATTACACCCTGTAGGATGTGTATTTGACGGATCTACGTGTATATTTTTTTTTTCCTAACAAAACAATCCTCACACCATCCTCTCACATTCCTTCACAACCCTTTCAACCCTTTTTTTCATCTCTGTGATATAATACGTCATTTTATAATACGAATTATGTAATTCGTTGGATTTCAGCTTTAACTTCGAATGACGTTGAATCGATTTTTGTATGTCACACACACAACACAACATAAACAAACACACACCCACGTCATCATTCGTATTACTTCCATTGCGAATATACCTCTCTCGACGGATTTTATAATTAATAGTCAACAAAAGTTGATATAAAAATAAAAAGAAAAAGTAAACAACAATGCAGGAATAACCAAAAATAAATGGAAGAAAAAAATAATTTAAAAAAATACACTAAAGTTAAAAATAAAAAAGTAGAGGAGAGTGATAGGACCTCGTAGACAAAACTAGTTTCAGTGTCAACTGATAAAATGCACAACAAACTGTGTTGCAGTCCAACCTACACCCCTCAACCTTCCCTTTTTTCCATCCCCCAATCCACCGGGAAATCTCTCTCTTTGTTAGTTCACTTCCACCCCCTACGTTTCTCCTTTCTCGTTGATTCTATTTTTTTCATCTCTCTTTTTCTTCGATTTGTAATCACGTAAACAATGCAACTGCACCAGGGGTTTCTCTTTTTGTTTGTTAATAAACTTGTATCAATCTTTATTGTTTTAATTTCAACACGACTGATTATGTTTAAACGATTGAAATGAAAGGCTTAAGATAATTCAGATTATCATCTTATCTTCTTTATTATCAACATTTTAATCCAGATAATTTTTATCTTCATTGTAATCACTTCCACCAAAGTATACAAATAAATCAAATATGTTTGATGAATAAAAATATGTGTGAATAATTAATTTTATTAATTTTATTATTGATATATAATAGAAGTAACTTATTAAAAATAGTTTATATAAAATGTTGATACAGTATAAAACCTAATAAACATTTGAATGAAAACAACATTTAAGACACTTTACAAATAAATGTCATAAAAGTAGTACAACCTTGTCATTGTAGTTTAATAATAAGGTTTTATTAACACTATTAATCTCGTTATTACGTGTACACTATTAAATGTACCACCCTACTTAAGTAGAAATTAACTCAAAAGGCTTTTGAATTTGTAGATATCAGGACTTAGAAGAACACGACAGAACTTTCATGTGTCCCAGCCTTTGGATTACCTCTGTAACATCGTAATGTGTTTCATAAAGTCGTCTCAAGGCACGTTTACTGAAAACTTCTTGCAATTTCCACCTTCCCCTATCCTCCACCTCCTCCATCTCCTCCACCGCCACCTTCTTCACCTCCTCCCTTTCCCTTTTCGTGCACACAAAATTGTTGATTAGCAAATGTACTCATAGTTGGAATACAGGATCTCCTCTTTGGTTAATTTGAAACACTAAATTGCTCTCTCTTCCTCTCTCTTCTTCCTACTCACCCTCCACCACCACCACCACCACCACCCTCTCTTTATTTGTATGTCTGTCTGTCTATGTACGTCCGTCTTTCTCTATCTTTATGCGTCGAAACTCGAAACTTCGATAATTTAGCGACCTTTGCGTTTAGCAAAGTTTTCGAGAACGTAACTTTCTCAACGGGTTTCCAAACCAACCTTCTGGAAATTAAAAAAAAAAGAAACATCTACCGCAATAGAGTTGTAATTTCTTTTTTTTACATCATATAAAACAATTTCCTGATTTAAATGTTTCTAACGAATATACACTGATGGTACCATCGAAATCCCTCAAATTAGAAACGAGTAAGTTAACTTTTAGATAAATTTTAGCTAACTCGTAGGGTACTCTTTCTATGATACACGATTCGAATTTGACATTACTTTTAAAAATCCTTACATTTAACTAAGTTTGATTAAAACCAATATTGATTTAAACTACAACTAATCTCATTCATTTGATAAATAATAAATCAAATAGAAATGTGTCTAAGTGTGTTTCTGTTTTGGGTTGAAAAAACTTGACCATTGTTCTTCGATAATTGAAATTCGTATTATTTGTTTTTCTTAATAATAATTTAATTTAATTTAGAAGAGAAGATAGAGCAATTTTGTGAAATATTATTAACCAATAATAAATTGCATATATAATTTCGTGATTATAATATTACAATACGAAACTAATATTGCAATACGTTGATTATTTTTGGTACAAAGTTGTCATTTTGTTTCTACCTCCACCCCTTCACCTTTTCACTCTCTCTCATTCTCTTTTTGACATCTCTCATCCAATTGTATTCGGCTGGACGCGTTCCAATAGTTCGTTAAATTGCTTTGTCATTAATTCGTTCGTGCATTTGCATTTTTCATTGCTTTTAGATTATTGATTTCGTGTCCATAACTAAACGTACTATATTTATTACTTTTACTATGGTTTAAATAAATACTGTATCGTTTACTCTGACAATTGTACGAGTATAGAATAATTCAAATTAACTCAAAACCTTTTATTTATATTTATATTCGTGTTGTAATATGCAATTCAAATTGAAAGTGCAGCAAAGTTAATTGTAAATATTTCCTATTTTATATATTTTTTTTTTACTACTTTCTTCGAATGTAAACAAGGATCAATATCAGTCCTTTCTATCTTTGTTATTCGTATTTTATTATTTTTATTATTATTTATTAAACATAGGATTTATTTAACAAATTTTTTGCTGAGAATGTACAAAGTGACAGAAGAATAATTCTTAGAAAAAACTTATTTTAAATAAACGTGTCTTGTAATATTTAAACTTTATTTAGAATTTTATTGAAAAAGAAGAAATATTATTATTTAAACTTATAAAACAAGTTGTTTATTTTATTTGATTATATTTGAACAATTTAAAATATCTTGAAACGTACGAATCGATCAATTAAATATGCATTTAATGTAATTTTACATTCATTCGATACTCACACGTTATTTATTTATTTATTTATTTATTTATAAATCTCATTTCATTTTATTAATACTCAAAATCAATTTCAGGTCCTAGATTTGTTTCATAATTTATTTAATAAATAATTAAACACCTTACATTAACTATTTCTTCTTCTGTTATTTTGAAAATACATATTCAAATAAAGTTAAGAAAAATAATGCAAAGTAATATGAAGTAATTAAAACGAATATAAAAATTTGAGAACGTCGTGGAAGAGTGTGAGAGAGGAAGGAAAAGAAAATTTACAAAATTAGCGTTCTTTATCGAGATAAAAAAAAAAAAAAACAAAAGCAAAGAAAAGAATAGAAAAGGAAAAGGAAAGAAAATTTAGATATTATTCCGGCAAATTTTTCATCAGCTCGTTATCATAAGTAAAGCAATTTGTAAGATTTTACTGGTGGAAAAGTTTCTTTCAGTAGAATAAAAAGTAAATAAAAACGGAAGTAACGGGTACGGTTCGTGCAGCTATTGTCGTCTACCACAAAAGTTCTTTTCGAGTACGATTATTCGATAGAAAGAGAATGAGAATAAGAATGAGAGAGAAGAACAGAGAAAGAGAGAGAAAGAGAGAATTTTATACACAATCAATGGATAACGATTACTATAAAAATAAAGCAACTATTGAATTTCATAAATAATTTCCAATTTACCAGATTGAACAAAGTACTCTTACCCCTCAACTTGTTTTATTCTTACAAACATTTCAATTCATTGCTGGTACATTTATTTATTTATGGTACAAGAATAATATGAAGAATGAATATTTTATATTTTTATATTTGACATATTGTTTATATTTATTTATATTTATTTTATTAGATTGTCAAGTACGAAATGAAGCAAATTCTCAATTCAATTCTGTACACTTTTTGCTCCATTTCAAACTTATTTGGTAAAATGCATACTTTGTAAGTTAATAATACTTTTTTGTTTAATAATTAATTCAGAAATTAGAATTGTTTGATACGTGAAATAAAATATTTGCATTATTTGAATACGTATTTAAATTAATAATAAAATGTACAGAATTAGAAACACCATCACCAAAAGGCAACACTTTCACAATTCTTTTACAATTATAGTATGTGAAAATAAAATAATACATGCATAGTTTAAATGAATGGGAAGAAGAATAAAATCAAGTAAAATTGCATCAAGAATTTTCATATCTTTATATATATATATATAAGAAAGTATATAAAACGTATTAAGAAAATTCGAAAGACGTATCTCGGTGAAAACGTGAAATACGATAGAATTTCAAGAATCCTTTTTCGTTCATCCTACGAATTAAATTCTCGAGATTTTCTTTTTCTACTTTTTCTTTTTCCCCTCTTCAGATTTATTAGATTTTCCTTTCTGTCTTTTTTATTTACAAGTTTGGGCGGGAAGAAAACCACGAGCTTTAGCCACGCAGAAAATGTTTGCTCGGTGAGGTAATTGAAAAATTGCGTTGGTCAAAAGTCCTTAAGAAATTTAACCAAAAGACTAAAAATATGAAAACCTTAAAAGCTCTTCCTCCTTTCCCTTTTCACCATCAGAAAGAAAATATTCCTTATTTTATCGAACGTGCACATTAATTTTCTGTCTTTCATCCTATTCATTACTGTCTTCGATTAATTTACTTTGATCTTTAAGTCCTACAAAGTTTTATACAAAAATCACTGAACGTGAGGGGATGAAAAAAACAAACACTGTTAAATACGAGATACATGTACGTGTCAATTGACATATTTTATTCTAATCATGACAATTTTACCTAACAGTTTTTAGTCAGAAAAATGTCAAATGCATTAAATCTTATCAAGCATGTTTTGACGAACGATCGAACGAATATAAACGACAAGGATTTTCGCTTTAACGTTGGAAAAAAGATGTTTCTTTTCGGCGTGAAAAAGATGCGGATAGAAGGATGATAGGAAGAAAGTAGAAGAAAAGGGGTGAAGAGGTGAGAGAAGGGGGAAGGAAGAAGAGTTAGGAGGAAAAGTGGAGGAAGGTTGCTTGCCATAAACGAGATAATATATTTATGATACCCAAGTGAAACATATTGCGGTTATATACACACATGTATATACGTGTACATAATACATATACAAGAAAAATACAACACCTATGTAAATATATCGAGATACATATATATTCCTACGTCTTCCTTAAACTACAAAACGTTTTCAGATAAAATACATCGTAGGACCAATAAATATGCTCATCAAAGAAACTTACACTTTAGTCTTACATTAGTTCAAAATAAAACTAGAAAAAAATTAAACAATTGTAAATAAACTATCTCAAATTAATCCTCTGTTCAAGACCTTTAAAACAAGTACAAAAATATTTTTGTACCCCAACTAGAAGCAGAGATATTAACAATTTTGTAAGGGGGGAAATTTGAAAGCAAAATTTTGACATAGACCTAGGGACTTTTCAACAAGCTAGGGGTAAAGTGCGAATATCTTGAGTTCTAGTTGAGTTACAAAGATGATTTTGTATTTATTTTGAAGGACTGAATTATGGCTATCTGTCTGACTAAGTGACAATTTTTAATAATGTTTATTAGTTTATATTTTAATCCTTAAATACGATTAAGTTGTACGAAAGTTTGGAAGGAGTCAAATTGAACAGTAGTGGTAGGTTTAGTGTTGAAATTGACGAGATTTCTTTTACAAAAAATGATAATAAATTGAAATGATCGATCATCGATGAATATATGTTATACCTGATGCGTTTCTAATCTTGATAATTATCTTATATGCGATTATGTTCGCGCCACCTACGAAGTAGCTACCTGCCCTAATATTACTCCAACGGAAATCTCAATGTAATTATCTTTGGGTTGCAATCTCGGTCCTCGTAATCACTTTCTCGAAGGTTGTCCTCTCCTCCATCTCCTTCCCTCTTTCCTACAATCATCCACCCACCCTTATCCTTCCACCCTTTCGTACTGCAACTCCCAATTTCGAATATGATCGACTCCGTTATTAAATTTCCCAGATATTATCGATAAATCTAAACGTTTTCTTAATCAAGCTTATTAATAAATCTAAATGAATTCTTACACTTCTAATCATACGAATTTATTTTGTGTGTTTTTTTTTATAATTGCATTAAAATTGCACGAGATTACTTTAGTTTAATTCTAAACGTTATCTCGAGACGTCAGAGTATGATTGTAAAGTGTCAGATAGAATCAATCAATCTACTGTCAATGATAATTTAATCCTAATTGTATTTCACTGTTTGTATTTTTTATTAAATGATCATTGTTAAGTTTGAAGAAGTGTGAGTGTTGTAAAATGAAATAGAGAAAAACTGAGATGAATATTTGAAATAAATAATAAATAATAAAGTATAATAGAAAGAATTTATAATAAAAAATATGTTAATTATTATAACAATTAGATTTTAATGGTAAGAAAAATATATGGAAAAGAACAAAATTCTCATAGAAACATCATATTAATTAAGAGGAAGAAATATTAAATTCTCATGGTAGGAAATTCTAATGATGTTTTCTCTCTGATGCAACGAGAATACCTCTTTACATATGTATTATACATATACATATATATAATATAAACCCTTCTATATGCTTAAACATATTTTCTTCCTTTCAGAAATGAAAACTTTGAACTTTTAATAACGAAACATATTCATTCAACATTTCATATATTTTATTACAAATTTAACATTGAAACTTAAACGATAAACTATCAATGAATGGAAAAATAAATTAATAACAAAGTACACTGACCAATAATCAGAAAAAACCCATTCGTAATATTTCGTTTATATTTTTTTGTTAATGTTGTTCGTTCATTTTCTAAAGGAATTTTAGTTGGAACGATATAAAGCTCACTACAATTAAGGCAAAATGTATTCTCATTCAAAATTACTAGCTGCTTGCTTGGATAAAACAGGGAATAGGTGTTATGGGGTGGTTGGGTGTTGGGTGTATGGTGTGGGGAATAGGTGAATGTGGATAAAAGGGGAGTAGAGGGAAGGATGAATTGTTTGTTCGAAACATTACTTAAAATACGATTCCACAGAGATTTCATTTTGTTAGAGCATTGTGGTCAGTGTCAGACTCTGTAAGTAAATATCCCGAAGGTACCATGGACCAATAGCATTATCGCATTACGCTAATATTCACTCGTATGTGTACGTTCATTTTCGTTCCCATTGAATAATAAGGGTTTCTTTTTTTTTATTTTAAGTATCAAACTCATACCATTAGTGTATTTAATCAACGTAGTAAACATTACTGAGGCCTGTGTTGTTTTATTAAACTGGGTCATTTTGAAGATTCAAGGTCCAGAATTTTTTTAAGATAAACTTTGTATCATTTGTTTATTTGAGAAACTAGAGTTGCATCAAAGTTTCCTCATTGATCTTAAACTGTCACTCTGTTTTATTCTGATGCATATATTATTTTATCTTTTGGATAAAATAGATTATTTTTTGTGTAATTTCATTTAACAAAACTCGTAAAGTTCTTGGAGAAAAAGTACTTGGAAAGTGTTCGAATTTAACTGGAAAGTTATTTATATTCTTTCCTTATTATCAAGCGAGAATATAAAAGGCTGAGAAATGAAATGTCGAGAAGAGTGGGTGGGTAGGGTTGTTGTTGTGGCAATGATGGTGGTGTGGTGTTAGTCTTAAAAGTATTTTCTTGTTTTAAAAGGTAATAAAAGGATCCTTGACGTTTCAAGAGATGCATGGAACATAAATGAAGAGAGAACAAAGTAAAAGTGAGAATCATAGCTTGGGAAGGAAATAAAATACAAAGTTAAATCCTAGGGAAAATTATTTATTAAACAGATGGTCGTAAGGAACAAAAAATAAAGAAGAAGTCACGTCGTTTTTAGAAGAACATTTATTCAATTCTTGACCAGCAAATAAAAATCCTACAAAGAGTTGTGATTTTAATATCTTCTATGAACAGTTCATCTACCTTTTAGGATTTGATCAAAACATTTTCGTGTGTAAAAAAAGATTCTAAATAAATGAATTGAAATAAAAATAGATACAACGTGCTAGAATGTGAAATAATCGAAAAAGGTAGGACCATTTTCTAAGAGTTTAGACGGACTTCAACTGTTGGGATATTCCTAAGCAAACGTTTCCCAGACGGTAAATTCTTCCTCGGTTGACTGCCACCATCGTTCGAGGAAATGTACCTAAACTATTCGAAAAGCCAGGCTTTCCTGTAATTCACTTTGAAACTTGGAGCAATTTCGGTAAATCGCTTAGCGTACCACGCAGCTGACCTTTCTCGGGCTTACGCTTTTCTTCGTTCACGCTTCGAGACAGCTGTTGGATTTCTTTCTTTCTATCTTTATTTTTTTCTTTTGTCTTCTCACAAAGTTTCCTTTTGTTCTTTTATAAAAAAAAACTATTCCATAAAAAGTAAATTTAAAAATAAATAAACTCAAAGATAATTGACTTACGAGTTATGAAAATTGATCGAGTAAACTAAACTATCATTTAAACTGTTAGAATAATTTCAACAACGAACGAAAGTTAACTTTGCGATATCGCAGATCGAGTATAGCAGTGTATAGACGTGCTTATGAATTATTATAATAACCGTCGACCCCAGATTATTTAGGTTTATATCCTAAACGTTTTCCTCGATTAAAAGGTTACTGGCATATCTTCCTATGGGGGTACATAATACTCGTGAACATTATACCGGTAATGGGATAACGAGATTAAGAGATTAACATCGAGAATGGTATGCATCTGAACTAAAACTGCCAACACTGGTTTGATGACTATAATGTGTTTTACAAATCTGTTTTGTGTTTCTAATTTTATTCTTTTACTCTTATTTTACATTGTACAATAATCTTATTTTTCACGTATAAAAAGAATAATTAATGATGACTTAATAAATATGAATGAATGAATCAATATTATTAGAAGGGAAATAAAAATAAGAAAGAGTATTTAATGAATTATTACTGTTAGTATTAAGCTAGTAAAATCATAGAAATTGGAACGATTATAGAGGTATAACAACGGTCTTGCAAGTCAGCAATTCTTCTGATAGTTGGAACAATGAAATGGGGATGTAAAATTAGATAAAAAGGGTCCACGAATAGTAGTAGTAAGAATGTACTTATGTATATGTGAGTTTGTATTGAGAACTACGTAGCCAAGAACGTTTGAAAAGAGAGACAAAGAGAGAAAGAGAAAGAGTGAATGAGAGAAGAGAAAGAAGGGAAGGAGAGAAAAACTAAACTCGCCAGTGTGCACGGCCAGGCACGATTCCACTTAATTGGTCTCTTGTAATTTAAGTTAAGCAAGTCGTAAAATTTGAATCGTAATTGCGTGCATCCGTTACACACATACACACACATATATATGTGTGTGAGAGAGAGGAATAGATAGGAATAGGAACAGATACCATGTAGTAGGTTGGTGTATACCAAACTCTAGTACAATATTCAGCAATATATTGCATACGTGACTAATCGAAAACCATTTCGATGAAGCAATTACCTAATGCTCGCACATAATCCTTGACCCCTCTTATCTTTTTTGCTTGTATCCTTCCATCCTGAATGTTTCCACGAAAAACAAAGCTATATGATTAAAGTTACAAGAAGAATATACAGAATGTATATTTTTCTTATACTTTATAATAATATACTTTATTATTATTATTTAAATTATATAATTGTTAAATCTTTGTTAATCTTCTGACATATTCAGGTCATACTACTTTAGCCAAAAGTATTTTATTGTAATTATTTTTACGTTTATTAAATCAACATTGTTTTTATGTTTGATTGAACTAATAAAACTAGAATGGATACAGAATAAAATAATTGTAATTAATCAATTGGTATTCATGAATAGGAATGCACATGTGTGTTGCATTCTGTATTAGAATAAAAAAGTATTGAAAAAATATAATTAACAAAACAAAATTCAGCAAATATTATATCCACTAATAGAAATCTACTTGCATATGTTGCATGTGTTGCATTTGACCATTACAATACAAAATATTAAATAATAATAATAATAAAAGGATTAACAAGACGCAAAATTCAATAAGATGCTGGAAAAAATATTATTTTGTTATTCGCGTAGAATTTTCTTTCATAGACTGAGAAGAAGAAAAAAAAAACCCATACTAACGTCCTTTGTAAAAATTCTTATCATCGAGGAACGACGAGACACGAATACTCGAAGAAGCTAACGTAATGGAGAAAGGAGGAAGAAGAAGAAGAAGAAGAAGAAAAGGAATAAAGGTCGAGAAAGAAAGAACTGTAGGATGAGAAGGGTGTGTAAGGGGGTGAGTAAAAATGGGTAGTTGGAAGAAGGGAGGGTAGAAGTACGAGGTCGAGTAAAAGACGTCGCCAGTTAGCCCCGAGGTATCGATTTGGGCGAACATCCAATCAAGAATAAAGACACTATGGAGACGGGTATAGTGCGTGATTGCAAAGAACCATGGGAACATGCGCGTACTTATTCTACGAGGTTATTCGCATAAACGCCCCACGACTGACGACCCCCTTCTTCTTTCTTACGTCTTATTAAATTTGCGTCATTGAATCTTTACGAAGAAGAAGAAGAAGAAGAAGAAAACTTTTCAAGGGTTTCCTTTAAGAATTTCTTCCTCGTGCTTTAGATAATTTATTTATACGATACCCTTTTCTTTTTTCTCCACCTTATCCCAACCTTCTCTTATTTTTCTTTATTATTATTTTTATTATTATTATTATTTATATAACAGAAAGTAAAATAAGTCATTTTTAAGAAAGGTGAATTAGTTTCTAGTAAATCAACCAATTCTAATAATCCTAAACTCCAACCTTTGTTATTTCATAGGAAAGGTGGATTAAAGCAACTTCTAATTTTAAGTTTAGCATATCCATCAGAGAAAGTATAGCAATCTACAATGAATGGTTGTACTTCTAATATAAACTAAAATATTAAATGTTAATAAGAAAATATAACAGAAGAGTGTTTTAAATATGTTACAACATTATTGTTCTTGAAAATAACAATTCCTTCAACAACAAGGTTCTTAAAATAAACGAAAAAATGCATTGAAAGAATCTCGAGTGGATATGCCAAAGCTAAACCTAATCACCGTTAAGTTAACGTCATTGGAACTGAGCCAGATGTGCCTAAAAACTTGCTCCAAGGGGTGGTTTACGTTTAACCCTCGTAATAATCTTTTCTAACCACTTGTCAATACTATTTATTTAAGTTAAGAATTACTCTAAGTGTAGAGTTATTTGTATTTTTATTTAAAACAATTATAGGATTAGCATATTTTGTTTAATCAAAAAGATAAGACGTTTAAAAATGAATTTAATCAATTTTATTTGATATCTTTTCTTGGCTATTACAACTTACATTATTTTTTTTGTTATTTCGTTACTCTTTACATTCTTTACACACACATATATACACACATATATATAAAGAGATAGAGGAATACATACATAGACACATATAAAAGCACATTTACTCGATTCCTTCCGCAAAGTACGGGCAAGTAGCCTTGCATATTTAATGAAACGTTTCTCTGCATCCTTTCAGCCGGCAAGTTTCAAGGTATTAGCATAGTAAACATGGATTTACGTTGTACCTTAGACCTTGTACAGTTCTGTCACCATCGTGAATGTTCAGTCCATAGGAAGGAGACAAACAGGTCTGAGAGTGAAGGGGAACGTCAGGGGGAGAATCTCTTCCGACATAAGGGAAGGAATCAAGAATAAGGTGAAAGGCAGGATCTAGGCATAGTACGATCTAAGGACGAATCCTTAACATTTGATCAAAACCCCCTACTTCATTTTAAACACTTTCAAAGACATTCAGCTTTTATTTTTTTCTTTTATCATAAATTTTAATACACATGATCATTTTTTTACATACGAGTGACCTTAATTCTATTTTAATTACATTTAATATTATTTTATTACAATTTACTTTATGATTTATTTTAGAAGAAACATTACTGATTACAATTTCTTTGTATAAATTATTTATTACAATTTATTTTATAACAAACCTCTATACCCATACGAGTATAATTAATTAATTATTTATTTTATTTATTTTGGGCAATTTATTTCATAATATCAAAGATCTTAGAGTATTTTCATCAGGGAGTATCACCTTGTATGCACAAGTGTGTACACATGTGTGTTAAACACGAAGATTTCTTGTATTTACACTTCCTCTAGGATGTTTGTCTCTAAGGTGGTGGTAATTATTTATTTAATTAGGAGGAAAGTTAATTGAGCGTCTTATTTGTTAACTTATTTAAATAGATACAATATATATATATATCTTTGTATGTTCATTAAATACATAACAGTTTAATTACACTGGCATATAAATAATTGAAAAAATGCATTGGTTCTTTTTTTAATTATTCCCTTCATCGTATTGTAACACGAGTTACAATTATTATTACAATCCTCTGAGAGATCTCTAACCACGTCAAAATATTATTAATTATTTAATTTTATTCTCGAGTTAGGATGGAAATCGAATTACCATGAACGTCAGAAAAAAAAATAAATACAGTGTCTAATGATTCAATAATTTTCTAAATAATTTCAAATAATTTAATCCACTCCACCTATAAAGGTTGTCAAGTATGAAAGCAATAAATGGACACAATTGAATTCGATACTTGACTGTCTAATATTTTTTCCATCGATTTACACGATTCTCACTTTTTTTAAAAGCCAAGTTTGTAAGCTTTACTACGATGTAAAATCAGGTAACAAGTGTAATTTAAAAATTAGTAATGTTCCTTTTAAGTAATCAGTTACTTTAACCAACGTTAACTTATTTTCAAACTGCATAGTTTTACAAGGGAAGGGAAAAAACAAACCAAATAGATAATTTTTTAAGTAACGCAATGTTATTTTCCCTTCTTACTTTCAAGTTATTTACTCTTTATCCCTATTACTACCTTCCTCTTTCCTTTTCCCCCTAACTTTGGATGCCCTTTTACCTCATCCTTCTACCCTCGTCCCTCCAGCGTTCTTCTTCATCGAGAGTCAACTAAAGGAAAAATCGTCGATCTTGGAAAGCTTTTAAAAATTTTGCAGAACGCCAAGACTTTTGCAGCAGCAAGAATATTTTCAGAACCTTTAGGAAAATGGAACAGCTAAAACATGCTTTGGGAAAATTCTTCAAAGAATATGAAATTCCCTTAGTTGGTCTGATAAAAAAGAAAAGAAAAGAAAAGGAAAGAGAAAACTTCAAACCAGATTACTTTATTTTAAAATCGTTATTTTTTCTACTTAACGAAAGATCATCTCTTTTTTTTTTTAAACAAGTACAAATAAAAATAAAATGTTTGAAGAGTGACGTATGCCTGACGTATGCTTCGAGGTAAAACTATTGTCATTATTGTTATTATTATTATTTTTTTATTTTTATTATTATTATTATTAATTAATTTATTACCAGAACTAATATGTATATGTATATAAATACAATAGTACCCAAAATGCATTATATTATTAATTACTTAGCAATTTCACGTTGGCTCGATTTCATGCATGAAACATCACCGTTATGAATTATATTTAATAGGTACATTAACACACGATGGTGACTAAGGGGTAGGAAAGGGGGGTAGTTTATACCCCATATATGAATTCGTTCGTAGATGTACATCATACTCGCTTAGTTTTACATATTATTGCAATTTTAAGTGCTTTACCTGACTATCGATTTTATTTCTTTTTTCCTAATGTGTTACCACACACATGTGGTTAAGATATTTAATACAACGATTAAACGACAAATCGATCATTTCAAATGTATTATTTCAAAAATAATAATAATAATATTAATATATTATTTAATATATTTTGAGTGATACTATTTCCAGTAGTTTATTTCAAAGTTCAATCAAACAGTCCCAGGTAAACTCCAACTTTCTTACTTTCCTACTTTTCGTTGGATTTTTTTCAATCCAATATTCTTTGTGTTTTTTTCGAATTATCAAAAGAAAAATGATTCGCAAAAGGATATTAACTTCTTTGGAATATTGGATCATCGATATTAGAAAAACCCACAAAAATCCCAACACTTTTTTCAAGCTGACTTTCTCTCTTTCTCTCTCTGGTTCGATCCCTTTTTTTATGTCCTATCTGCTGCTTGGATGTTTCCTTTTTCTAAAAGAAACTACTTTTCTTGGGGTAGAGGAGGAAAAAAAAAGTTACGTTCGAGGAGTTTTTCACAAGTTGCAGCTGGGTCCACTTTGAGATTCACTTTCTAAGTGTGGGTACCACGAGACGTGCGTTTTCATCATTTCGATATAACCAAGATACCTAAACTTACTCTTACTGAAGGATCTTCTTTTACTCTCTCTCTCTCTTTCTCTTGGTTCTTCTTTCCTTTACCTTAACCAACTCCACTTCTCCTGAAATTATACCAAAGCCTTAATCAGGTAAGTACTCTGTTAGCGAAGTACTTTACAAACTTTCTCTGTCCTATCATCTTTATCGAAACATTTCATTCTACTCATTATTTCTATATTTATTTATAATAAAATCATTTTCATATTTTATATTTAAACTCATTGATATCTCGTTTAAAAATATGTTTGTACATATAAAGTATTTTTTTTTTAATTTTAAACACAGTCAAGTCAAATAATAAAACCCCATAGAATGTGTTAAGAACTTACAAGATGTTTAGTATATTTCTTAGAACCTTGGGGTATACAATGAGAGATAGCCAGGGGGTCCAAGGTACGATACTTCCAACTAATGCCTTAATCCCAACGACAATGGCTTTTACGTCGAACGAAGCTTAAAGTCTACGTCTAAGGTATCCTCCCCCACAAACTTCGATTTCTCATTTATCACTCTTCCTCTTCTTCTTTTTCTTACTTCTTTTCTTGTTCCTCTGCTTCCAACCCCACTGCACCTTTTCCACTAACCCATCCTACCTTAACTTTTCCAGGTATAAAGACTTTTTTAATTTTCTTCCACGAAAATCGTATTTGATTGTATCCCCTTCTCTTCTTCAACTATTTCATCTTC
Organism: Mischocyttarus mexicanus; assembly: GCA_023678845.1. Classification (NCBI taxonomy): domain Eukaryota; kingdom Metazoa; phylum Arthropoda; class Insecta; order Hymenoptera; family Vespidae; genus Mischocyttarus; species Mischocyttarus mexicanus. Next base: position 517,734 of record JACGTP010000058.1, on the reverse strand, counting down.
CTATCCATTCTTTCTTCCCTCTCACTTGTCTTCTTTCTTCTTTCTTTCATTCATTCACATCAGCCTTTGGATTCGTACCTGTTTAAAAGAAATATTGCCAGAAGTATACACTCAACAAAATACTGTAAATAACTTAAGTTTGCAAATATAATTCGTTCGAGAATGGTGCTCTCGTATAAATCCAAGGAAAAAATAAATCAAACTATCAAAGCTAATTGGAAAAAATCGATAAACGATTTCTATTTTCTCGTTTCGTTTGTGCATATGTTTTATTCATCATTGCAATGAAAACATTAACGTACACAAAGTATATGAATTGCATTAAGCACGACACGTAGAGATAGTTGAAGCGAATTAGTATACTAATTCGGTCACCTCTTCCCCCAACCCTCGTTTCTGACTAATCGATCGGGGGAAAATGGCATTCACTGATCTTCTGTTCAAAATACGATGCTTTATCGCGAATTTCCGCAAGTCCTAGGGACTCTTGGTGGTGGTACATGCAAATCGATATGTTAATCAGGATTTAGATAGAACAACTAGCTATCGTAAACTTGCCAGTTGGTCCAAGCCCGATGTTTATTGTTCACGAATTAGGGAGTCCTGAAATCGTTCAATTCTAGAATTATCCCTCCTTTGTTTATGACCTTCTTAACAAATACGATAAATTTAAATTATACGATTGGCGTAAAGGATTATTAACCAAATATGCATTTCACGAATAACGAATAGTGTAGTTGAGTTCTACAAATGTGTAAACTTTCAAACAAACAAAAAATCTCAATACGAGTTGCACTAATTGTCCTTGTTAGTATGGATTTTTGTTCAGTGTAGTATAAGTGTTCTTATCTGAACGTATGTTTGTAACATTCATTGAATATCGTAGTCTAATATCTGGTCGATGTAAATGGCCGATTCTGGTAATAATCGAAGAGAAATTGTGTGCGAATGAAAGAGTCAGAGTAGTCCTGAGTGGAAAGGGAAGATGATGATGAGTTACAAGAGCATGGGGTTGAAGAGGAGGATGAGATGAGTGAAGGATGAGAAAGAGGATGAGAAGGAGGAAGAGAATGAGGAGTCGAATCAAGCACAGCTCGCTTTTGTGTTACAGGGATGGCGGAAAATGGTAGGAGACATCCGGTTGTCCTCTACATTCATGGTGAAAGCTACGAGTGGGGAAGCGGAAATCCTTACGATGGTAGCGTCCTAGCCAGTTACACCGAGCAAGTGATCGTCACTATCAACTACAGACTGGGCGTGTTAGGTTTCCTGAACGCCAACGTGGCGCCTGAAACCAAAGCGAGGGTGGCGAATTACGGTCTGATGGACCAAATCGCAGCATTGCACTGGGTCCAGCAACATATTGCACTTTTTGGCGGTGATCCTGATAACGTTAGCCTGATGGGACAGGGTACAGGGGCTGCTTGTGTCCACTTTCTTGCAATCAGTCCTACCGTTATAAGAGGTAATCACTTTTATAATATTTTTTTTCTATCTTGTTTCCACGATAATCGATCGATGACGAGTATAGTCGTCGAGACTAAATATCGCTGTTGAAATATTGCATCAAAAAGATTGGATAAAATTGCTTCTTTCAGTTAATTTTATTATTTATTTTGTCATTTATCTATGATAAATTGTTGAACACAGTTAACTGGATAATTAACAAAATAAATTTTTTGGTATTACATGTTTGAGATATTTTATAACACAACTAAATGCATATATCAAAAATGATACAGATGCAATTGGAATTCTCGTGTCACTCGTTTAACATAGAATTTTGATCTTTTATAAGAAGAAAAAGTCTTCCAAGGAGACAATTCTATCCAAGTAACGAAATAATACGCTTTGTGTTCCAACACAAAAGCACGTTTTTCGTCCTCGATCGAGAAAAGCTCTCTTCCAAGTAATATATATCGAAGAAATCGGATTTAACAAGGAAAAACGACTCAGGGAAACTGGGTTACAATGTTAGTTCGGTAGAAAAATATCAAAGAAATATAATAAGCAGTTTTATCAATGGATTGCAAGTTTTTTTTTTACATTGTTTCGTAAACAAAAGGATTGACGGAAAGATAAATGTTTTTTAATTCAATTTTAAAATATTACATTTTGTTATTACATTTATCAAGCTTTTATACTAAATAATACAAAGTATAAAACAAATAAAAACTTTAATATATTATTCTATGCTTGATGCATAACCCTGAAATAAGAAGAAGAAGAGATACATCAAAAATTTCAACTTAAAGTTGTTTTAAAAACAAACTAAATATTATTTAATATTCATAATCATGTTCTTTATATTTGGATTAGTATCAATTAAACAATACATTTGAATTTTTCTAAACAGTATCTCATATTTATAATCAAAACTTCATACTTTGTTTCAACTAAAAAATTCATTCTTTATTCTACATTTGTTTCATTAATCTATAAATAATAATATATAAACAAAGTGTCGTATTAATATAAATATTATTTTCATTTAACGTTGAACGTATCGAAACTTAGACGAAAAAAAATAGATTTTCATTAAAATTACGAATATCTGAAACTTCGTATTTATTTTAACCCGATTAATTAAAACACAGCCAGTTTATCTTGACCATTCCATTTATTAATAAACTTTTAAACTTACTCTCCTTCTTTTTATTCTCTTCTTCTTCTTCTTCTTCTTCTTCTCTCACTCTCTCATATCCGATATAAATTACGAGAAAGAAAGAGAAAAAAAATGCTACAAGTTTTAATCCGTAATATACTTTTACCGAGGTGGTTCCTATTTTAATTCTCACTCACTCACTCTCTTTCTATCTCTCAGAGTAAGTTAAATTTTCAAACTATTTAAGTATGAAAGTGATCGAGGCTATATATAAACTACTCCTCTCCCTATTTTACTCCTCCTGGGGTATACTTTTAATAACGTCCGAAGAAGAAAAAAGAAATAAAACAACAGAAAAGTAGGAAGAAGAATAAAAACGTAAAGTATAATCATTGAATAAAGTTTCGAAAGAAAACACCAAATTTCTTTTAATCTCAAGAACCATTATGATTGCATCCAGAGATTAAAAAAAAGAAAAAAAGAAATGGGTAACGTAAAAAGGAGGAAATGAAAAGAACAGGAATAGATAGAAGAAAGTAGGATAAAAAAAAAAATAGAAAGTGGTGAGATGGTAGAGAATTGAGAAGAAGAGAGGGGTAAGATTGAGAATACACGTGGATAGAAATCGTGCACGCGCGAATACTTTCTCTCTCTTTCTTTCGTAATAGCTAAAAGTATTTTCCAATAGAGATGAGATGGTGGAAACCATACGGATAAAGAAATAAAAAGAAAGAGAGAAGAAGAGAGAGAGAATGAGAGTAATATTTCAAACACTATAATATCGCGAAAAGGTAGAAAAGTAGAATTCGAGAGATCTTACACGGATTCGATTATCCTCTTATTTTTCGATAGGTGGTGAGTTTAACTTTACTCAAAAAGGGGCTACTCATAATATCGAAAATGTTAACCCATGGTTTGTTAGAATGTGTGTGAATGTGTGTATGTGTAAGTGTTGGTACGTTTCTTCGATGAAGATGTTAAGAAAGATGATAGCAATATCGAAAGGGCAACGTGTTACCCAACTATCTACGTGCACGTGCTTTCCTATCATCGAATTTTACACCCCTGTAACCACCTCTTTAGAAAAGTCTCAGAAAGAAAGAAAGAAAGAGAGATAAGTGGTATTAAAAAGGGTAAATCTTTGAAATTCTCTTCAAATTCCAAATTATATTTTTATTTATTTTATTAATTATTATAATTAACAATGTATATGAAATAAAAATTAAAATATATTTCGTTGTCAAGTACAAAATGCAGCAAGAAATGCAAGTAATTGAATTGAGAATTTGCTTCATTTCGTACTTGACAATAATATGAAGAGTTTATTGGATTCAAATATTGTCCTGTCATCCTTTTTTCTACCTGACGTATATTTCTCAAGCTATCTTCATGCAAACGAATGCACTTTTTACACTCCTTTGAATCTTTACACCCCTTTCCTTCAAAGGAAATGGTCAGATTTGACGAGTCATTTATTTTTAAATCCTAATGCAATCCTGAGTGAGTGTCATAGCAATCAAAGAAGGTTAATCGTATAATTTATTAACAACTAATTAACATAATTTATTTAGCAGCAAGAAGAATATTGATCTCGTGTTTTTTGAGACTTGGTTTGGGTGTTTTTTCTTTAGGTTTGTTCAAGAGGGCAATACTTTTATCAGGAAGTGCACTGTCTTCCTGGGCTGTGGTAGAAGATCCTGTATTTTATGCACTGAAGCTTGCCAGAGCGATAAATTGTTCAATTCCCGAGGACCTACTCAAGGACAACGAGCTGATAGTTGATTGCCTCAGGGAAAGTAGCCTAGAAGAATTGATGCAAATCGACATACAACCCCCTACTTTTCTCAGCTCATTTGGACCCAGTGTGGATGGGGTTGTTATTAGATCTGATTTTCAGAAAGATCTTTTGTCCTATCTTGGACCAGAATTTCAAGGATTTGGGTAAGCATCTGGTTTCGTTTTATTTCATACCTTGTCATTTGTTTTTTAATTATTTGACGATTGAAATAATGCATTGATCAAACCTATCTGAGTGTTGGATAATTTTTTAATTATTTATTAAACTAATTAGTGTTTTTAATTAAAATTATATTTTTTGTTTGTCCAAATAACACAGAAGGAAGATTTATACAAAATATAAAACACAAGAAAGTTATTTATTTTATATAATTTTAGTTACAAGACTCGAAACGATGATCGATGCATTTTATTTGCATTTAAAAGTGTGGAATAATTTTTTTAACCAAACTATTACAAGTTACTCGACAATAATTATTTATAATATTATTAATTAGTGTGTAATTAAAATTAGAATATTTTTTGTTTGCTCAAATAATACAACATAAAAAAGTTATTTATTTACGAGGATGATCTTGCATTAAGAAACGTTGCAAAATAATTGCATTACTTGTATTGAAATATCGAGGAACGTATTATAATTGTCAAAATTATTTCCACCCTTTCTATACTGGAATATTATTTTTTTATTATTGAAATATTCAATGCACCTTTTTGATGAATACTCAAAAGAAAGAAAAAAATATTCTATTTTTTACAGACCACTACCTAAAAAAGCCGAACATGGAGCACCCATAACGAGCAATAATAAATACGATCTATTGTTCGGCGTAACTACCAGCGAGGCTCTTTGGAAATTTGCCGAGAAGGATTTGCATCAAGGATTCGAGGGTGAAAGGAGAGACAGAATCATCAGGACTTATGTCAGAAATGCTTACATATATCATCTAACGGAGATATTTTATACGGTTAGTATCCTTCTTTTCAATAATCATACTCTTCACATTCAAAATAATGTATTGTTTGTTAACAATAACCGAATAAATAATAGATGCAATAATAAATGCAATGATAGATGCAATTAATGATAGATGCAATAAATGTAGTTTTGTCAACAACAACAAAAATACTCAATAATTTTGATAACTCAGAAAAATAATAATAATAATCTTTAAGATAAAGAAATATTCTTGCCAAATATATTGCACCTTAATAAATATTTGTAATAATCAGAAAAATGCATATATTTTATTTTATGAAATCAAATGCAACACAATGCAATAAATGTAGTTTTCTCAACAACTACAAAAATAATCATTGACTTTAATAATTCAGAATAATAATAATAATAATCTTTGAAATAAAAAAATATTCTTGCCAAATATATTGGACCTTAATAAATATATTTAAAAAAATATTCTTAAAAAAAATATCTAAGCATAATTAAATATCAATCCTACTTCTTTTTTAAAATTAAATTAAATATTAATACAAAAATTAATTCTACAAATAAATATAACAACACACAATATGCATTTTAAAAGTGCAAGAATTAATCTAAACCTTGTTTATTAAAACAACAAACTATTAAATATAAAATTTCCATAGAAATCATTTCTTGTTGAATTTCCAATAAAAATCAATTTTCTATGACATTATTGAATATATTTACAAAAAAAAAATCCACGTATCATCGAAAAGAATATCTGAAAGTTTATTGTTTTTCCTAGACGTCATATGTTCATTTAAAAAAAGGACAAACAAAAATACAAATATTGCATTAACCTTTAATTACTTATCTCTGGTATCCTCTCTCTGGATGGTACTCTCTCCATTCGATGGAATGAAAATAACGGGATCGCCACCGGGCAAAACGATAACACCACCGGTACAAAATGTTCAAATATATATATAAGAGAAAACCCATCGGTATATGAATTGTAAAAATCGTCTACCCCTTTCCCCACCATGGTTCATATTTATCCACACCCATAATTCACAAATTATTTTCGTATCACAAGTTACGGTACGTCTCTTGGTCATAATAAATATTTACCTACCTGTATATACAGGTTTCGCGTTATCTGCATACGTTTGCAGATCTATCCTCGAAGGACGATCGTACGAACGGAATCAGATAAATAAAAAATACAAAATAATCCAACTAAATATCCAACAACGAAACGTACACAACGTGTGACAGAGATTTTTCATCATTGACAAATATTTCTTTTCTTTTCATTTTCTTCCTAATATTATTTTTTATTTATAAACAACAAGTTAATTAAATTAAATAAAAATACAAGTGCAATGATGAAGCTGTGATACGAGTTTAAAAAATATTTTTAAAAAATTATAAATTAAACACTCTGAAGAAATAAAATTCAAAACTTAAATACTGTAACCTTTTATAATAAAAATAAGGTGTAAAATAATATAAAAAATAAAAACTGTTATAAAAATAATTAAAAAGAAAAGATAGAATGAAAAATTGCATCTTGGAATGAAAAATTGCATTGCAAAAGAAAATAAATTATTTAAAAATAAAAGAATATATGATTAATTATTTAAACAAAACTTTGTTTTTTTAAGACAGTCCCTTTGGTTTGTTTTTATTCAGGTCGTTAACGAATATTCAGATTGGGAACGGACCGTGCAGCATCCGATGAATACAAAAGATGCATGCATTCAAGCATTGAGTGATGCACAGTTCGTTGCACCGCTGGTTCAAACTGGTGATCTTTTCACGTTAAGGCATACGAAGAAACCAAATAATCCTCACATAGCTCCACCTCCTGAAATTGAGAAGGAACCAATGCCGAAAACTTTCTTCTACGTTTTTGATTATCAAATTAAGGATGGTGACTATCCACAGGTAAGAAAACAAAAACATATTCTACCACTATTTTTAATCATTTATGATTTTTTTTTCCTGAGTCTTCTAAACAAAGGGGTGTACACGAATTTTAATTAAACTAACAAACCCAATTATTATTAATAATAATAATAATAATGAAAAATATTGAACAAATACTGTGCAAGTTTATTCATCAACTTTCCATTAATTAAATCTACTATTTCGACTTTTATTATATAATAAAAAAATTTATTCACTCATTATAAACTTGAAATAAATAAACTAACATAAATGTTTATTAAAAAAAAAAAATTAAATGAAAATTAAAATATAAATATTATATTGAAAATTGTTTCATATGAATTGCAAAGATTAAAATATGAATACAAGAAATAAAAATAATATAAATAAATGATTTAATTAATTAATTTCTTAATTAATTTATCAATATATAAAATATATAAAATATATATTTGAATATGCATCGTAATGAAAGATAAATAATTTACAATCGTTAATTAATAGAGTTGGTAAATTAAACGAGTAAAATTTTTGTTTCCTTAAATGGATGAGTTAAAATATTTATCTCCAACCTTCTATTGTGCATAAAAAAAAATATTTAAACGAATGGGGAGAGACTACTTTTGACCTAAATAACTTTAAATGAAATTAATACTAATGGGAAACGTAGAAATAAAATATCGACGAGTTGGGTGACGTTTTAATTGTTTAAAAGCTAATCCAACTCGTGTCTCGTATTTTCCTGTATAAAAAATATATATAAACCGTGTTAGGTATATAATAAAATAAATGAAAATTATATATGTGTGTGTGTGTTGATGTGTTTAGAAACATTTTATCTCTCAGACTAAATACTTGTCTGTTATGTTATTGTGCATGGTGATAATTTAGCAACGAGTATCGATGCACACAGTGTCAAAGTTTTTACCAATTGGAATGCAATTAACACGAACGCTAACTTTTATTTACCATTTGACGAAATTATTTTTCTTTTTTTCCCCTACTCACCCTCCTGCTTTTTTCTCTCTTCTCTTTTTTTTTTTAACCGGTAGAAATCGTCGGAATAAAAAAAAAAAACCATACACGAGTGGGAGAAACAAAACGTTCAACTGGCACCGTACACAATGATCGTTATTGTCCATCGGACGTTACCGTAATTCTGAAACAGAATTTTTTTATTTTTTTTTGCTTCTTTCCCCTTCTCACTCTCTACCCCCTTCTTTCAGCCCGGTTATCGTGGAATTTACAACGCCGAAGCTTTTCAATTAATTAAGCGATTTCTCGTAAAATGCCGGCTCGACGGGGTAGTTTTCCCCGGTTATCGGAATATTTTTTTTCTCTCTCTCTCTTTCTCTCTTTGCCAATGCTATTTCAATTTCGTCATTGCAAACGATAAATTAACTGAGGGAGAAAAGAAAAACGTATGATTTCGAATTGCCCAGAACAAATGGGGTTCTTTATTTTTGTATTTATTCTATTTTTATTGTATTTTTATCCTCTCTCTTTCTTTCTCATTTGACCTGGTATATTAAACTTATCGAATATTATATATTTAATATAATTACTTAATAAAAAATAATAATTCATTAGCTTTGTAGTATATTTTTTATTTCTTTCTATAACAAAGTTATAAAAAAATTAAACTGTTTTATAGATGGAAGGTACGTCAAAGTTAAATAGTTTGAAAATAATACAAAAATAAAATCTAAATAAAATAAAAATATATTTGAATGAAAGAGAAAGAATATAAATATAAAAGAAAATTATTATTTAATGAAAAATTGAAATAAAAAATATAGGATTGAACAGAGATAACATGTAAAACGTTTATAAGAACCACAATGTAATGCATTACTGAGAGAAATTACGGTAGAAGTGTTTCACAACGTTGGCATACACGTGGTTCGTACAAGTAGAGTACAGCTAGCTGCTCGCTTCTGTTACTAGTTAAACTAGTATAACATTCTAACCATAGGTGATTCATGGATGCACATGAAAGAGAAAGAGAGAGAGAGATAGTAGAATCCCGTACATTCTACTATGGGATAATATACGACGCGTGCATATTCCTAGTTACGCATTAGTTTCTCTCGTTTCCGAGTATACTGGGTCATATATGTGTAACCAGGTTGGTATCCCTTCTATCTTTTACCTATGTAAAAAATTACAAAGAAAAATATCCATTTCTCTAGCTTTCCCAACCATAATTTTACCAACAAATCTAAATAATCTTTATTAAAAAAAATTTAACTCCTAACAAAACATTTCAGTAAAAATCTTTGTATATTTCTTTATTTAGTTTTTCATATCAAAATAAAATAATATGTTTATCTAACTTGGTAGTCTTTTCTCTACCTAAACAGTTACAAAGAAAAATATTTGTATTATTTTAGTAAAGAGAAAATAATTGCATTGTTAGAATATAATTAATAAAATCTTTGTTGATAGTTTTGAACTGAAATTGACACTTCCAAAAACTTCCTGACACTAATAACATTTTTAGAAATATACAGCAACTAATAAACATTTATATTAAACTGTGAAAAAGAAATATATTTTCTATCAATGACAATTAAATTTGAACAAACTGTCTATTCAAGCAAATGTGCTGTGACTGAGAATAAATTTCAGGGTTTAAAAAACCATTAATCTTTCTAATCAATACATTCTAATGTTACCAAAGTATTCTACAATTAATAAACAATATTAAAACAATTTTCTCATCTTTATAAAAAATAATAATTACTTCTGCTAATATCTAAAACTAACTCCAAAGATTTGCAAACTCATACAAAGATTTTTTTTCTATATTATTATTGGAAATAAAATTATTTTATTAGATTCTTGTGATAAAGTAATGAATATTTTTATAAAATATATATTTTGTTCTATTATATTATTCTAAATAATATTATTTATTATTATTAGATTGTCAAGTATGAAATAGATCAAAAAATGGATACAATTGGATTGAGAATTTGGTTCATTTCATACTTGACACAACCAAATATTTGATAATAAAATTATTAGATTCTCAAGATGAGTAGTGAATATTTCAATATGCATATATATAATATATATATGTATATAAATAATTCCTTTCAAGTTTTTCACTAGTAGAAGAAAAAAATCTCAATATGGTATTTCTTTTCCCTACTACCACAGGCATTCTCGAGCAGCTTCCGTCCGCTGATTTTCTTTACGGAGCTAATTAAGGACGAGTACGGCTTAATGAGCGCGGAAAAAGATCCACCTTGTAAAAATAAAGCTCCTGGTGGTGGTGGTTGTGCTACTGCTGGTGCAACGCGCGTTGCATCTAGCGAATAAAAATAGAAAAAAAGATATAAAAAGAAAAAAAAAGCCTTCTTTTTCTTTCTCTCTCTTTACTCAACCATAATGAAAAATGAAAGTGAAGAAGGTACCTAGTATTTCATTATTTTTCTTTCTCTTTTCTCTTTCTACCCTACTCATTTCATGCTGTTATACATGTTATCTTATTTAATGATTATACTTTTACGCAATTTTCTTCCATGATTTTTAACTTTACATCAAAATATTCCATCGTATTTCCTAATTTGTTCTTTTTCTTTTCTATCAAGATTATTTTGATTTTAGATTTTATTTATTACATCTACCTAAACTAGATTAATGACAAATAATATTAAATTAACTTAATGGTATTCTATTTATTTTTTAACATAATATTTAATATTAAAAAGCAACAAACTGTTATCCTAAATATCACAAAATATAAGATGGTTCACTTAACTTGTCCACTCTTTAAAAATTCCAAAATATAAAAGTAACATATTTTAATACCTTTACAAATTTTCACAATGATTGCTAAACACATTGTACATTGACACCCCAAGGTATTATTTGTCATCAAATTTTATGCACAGTGCATAGAAACTATCTTAAAAAAAAAATAAAACAATAAACAACACTCTAACTAAAAAGATATCTTACAAAAACATAAACTAAAAACAATCCTACAAATTAAACTAACCCGAAAAAAAACTTACACAATCTCTGAAAATAATAATTTAACTTTTCATTTCAAACACGCACGTTGGTTTACCTACGGGAAAATAATTGGCCGATAGAAGAACAATGGCAGTTGCCCTACCTAAGCTTCCCCCTATTTTTTCCACCCTTCATTCTCACTTCGTTCCTATTCCCTTTTTCACACCCTTTCTCCCTTCGTTGCAACTGGCCAGGCAATCCGAGCATTGTTCCTAGGGGGTCGTAGGGATGAATCCACTGGCGTTTCCGTTTACGAAGAATTGGAATGATTTCGCGGCTGCACCGGCTGGACGAAAAATCTCAAATGCACCTGCACCTGCATCCCCTTCTTCCCAACAAACTACCTCTACCCATACTCCTAGCAGGAAACCCAAAACCGGCTTTTTCCATTTCAATTTAAATTCACTATCGTCTCTGACCGTTTCCGTTACTTCACACTGGATACTCTTATCAAAGTTAAACCAATTTCAACGATTAATTAATTGATTTAACTGCAAGATGATAGACATAAATCTATCTCAAAATTTATCTTATCTATCTAAAAAAAAATCTATTATTTCTTTTAATGAAATATAATATTGAATGAAGCATAAAGTACTTAGAATTTATTTCATCTTTATTTTATTTTAATATAAATTATTTCTAATTATAATTTAATATATTAGATTGTCAAGTATGAAAATAGAACAAATTTCAATATGTAATCTTTGCTCCATTTCATTTTTGACAACCTAATAAAATATTTCTAATTAATTTGACTCTTAACTTCACCTAATATTATATTTTATGGGAAACGTTTTATTTAAAAGGTTGAAATGAAACATTGTTTTCTATCTCTCTCTTTTTATATCGGTGTTATGTTAAAATTTATTCGAGAAGAATTCGTTGATACGATTCGATTGAATATAAAATAAAATAGGACAAAAAATAAAAGGATAAAATATAAATTAACATATATATTACAAAATAATATTTTCTATATAAAAGGAAAATTGTTAGAGGGTCCAAAGAGAAAGAGAAAGAGAGAAAGAGAGTAATATGTAGAACGTGTATGATAGGATATATATCACGTATTATGTAATTACATTCAACACTGTAATAACCCTGTAAACACTACAAGTACATCTATAGATTCCATGTATATACCGGAATTACAGAATTACGATGCAGGAATCGGCAATAACGTCAATAAGATATTCATGGGAATATCGTGTAATTACCTCGTCATACTATGAGCTGTGCTTTCACATTAATCGAAGCCTATGTTGTGTTGATAGTCGATATCGTTGTCGGTTTTCATTGCATATAAACATATCGTTTACTAATTTCTATCAAACTGTGAGATAATACGAAACACCCTTTTATTTTCTAAGTCTTGCAAATCTCTTCCTAACATTTTTATCTTCTTTCTGTTTCTTTCTGTTTCTTTATTTCTATATTGAAATAATAATAAAAAAACCTTTGACTAACTTAATGTACTTGGTTTCTAACAAATATGAATTGTTTCATTTAAATTTGATTTGATTTATTTTATTGCTAGTTCTATATTTTCTATTGGTTCGAAAAATATGCATAAAAGAAAATTTAGATTAATTTTAATCTACACTTTAAACGTGTATCTACTTTTACACTTGATAGTTAGAAAATGAAATAAAAAGAAATCCTCTAACATCCCCAGAAAAACAAAAAACTCGTTTATTGGAAAGAAAAAGTTATAAACGACGAAAGAAAAGATCGTAAAAAAAAAAAAGGAGTCTTCATAAGAGAAATCTTTGGGCAAGGGAAAAAAAAAAGATAAAGAAAAGAAAGAGACCGAGAGAAAATCTTGTTTATCGACGTGACACCGCATTAAAACAGGAGACGAGAAAAAGCGTTCAACCGGAATAAAAAAAACTAAAAGAAGGGATAGGTGGGTGGGTCTTAGGGGTGTTAAAATAATAGCAAATAAAATGGTACGCTATCGTAGCTTAGGTGTCTTCTTGGTGTATCTTCTTCGGCACAATTTCGACACAATTTCGGCCTGCCAGCAATTTTCTAAGACTTTTCAGAAGGAGACAATCTTCGAGAGACACCAGAAAAAAAAAATAGAAAAATAAAAACAACAAAAAAAAAACGAAACGAGTAAAAGACGGAAAAAGAGGGGTTGGGGTTGAGGTGAGGGTGAGGTGAGGGTGAGAATAGGGGAAAGGGAAAAGAAAAGAAATAGAAATAGGAAAAGGAAAAAGTTTGATGACACACACAACACAAACGATTTGTCTTTTTCTTTCCTTCTTTCTTTCTTCTTTTCTTTCTTTCTTTCTATCTACTTTCTTCTTCTTCTTCTTCTTTGCCAGCATCTTCGCCAGTATTTCAGTTTCCGTTCTACGAGGGAAACACACCCCCATCTGTTCGAACAATCTGAGAGTAAATTACCCGTATCAAAGCAAGTTCGAAAAGATCAGCTTTCAACGGTTCGATGGTCGTTACTTTCTTGGTTCGTCAGGATTTTCTTTAACGCCATTTCTATCTTCCACAATCCGATTATACGTAAATACTATTATTTTTCTAACTATCAAAGTGTTAAATAGATCAATCGAAGGAAACTTTATTATCGTATTTTTATTTTCATTCATTCAAATCAAACCGTAAGTTTTTAATCGTTGCTCATTTATTTCAACTATTTGACATTAACTAACAATTTTTTTTTGAAGATTTAATATTACCTACAACTATAAATCATTTCTAGTATCAATTATTTCCTACCTGTAATTTTCATAATTTTTTTTAAACTCACTCGAACAAAATTAAACTTTGAACGTAAAAATTGAGACTCCTATTTTCTCACCTCTCTGAAAAATATTTTAATTTTTCCAAACATGTATAAAAAATAAATTTAAATTTTCCACGTTTGTTGAGTTAATTCATCATCGAACTTTACAATAAAATAAAACTGTTGTTTTGTTAAACGTCAACCCAATCTTGTTCATCGATCCACTAACCCACTTCTCCCATATCAAAATTATATAAACCTGACGTTAACGAATTTTCAACGATTGGATTATTCTGTTGGAAATGAAACTGATAGGAAATTTAATAACACGAAGAAAGAAACTTTTCCTTTTGATTTGTGAAACAGAAAAGTTGTAAATAAGAAAAGAAAAGAAAAGAGAAGCCCATAAAGAAAAAAGTTTGCATATTCCATAACAAAATTTATTCTTTCTCGTATTAAAATATCGAACTACTACTACTACTACTACTACAGGTAGCTAATGTTACTACTATTATTTCTCTACTACCACTACAACCTTAGTTATACTCGTCAACAGGATAAAAGGTTTTGACTCGCGTACATTAAAAGTTTTAAAGAACTCTAGGCGTTTGCTGTTCAGCTTTCAACGCGGACTGCATGAAACCCCCTCACCCTATCCCCATCATCATCTTTGAAACTACTTCCGAAAACGAAGACCTTTTAAAAGAACCTTGGAAATAACACACCCGAGAAAGGAACCTTCAAAGGTACAAAAAACAAAATAAAATCAAATAAAAAGTATGAGAAAAGTGTTTTCTTTCAGTTTATTCTAAACTCTTCTATCAAAAATCGAATCTCACGAGATAATAAAATAAATAAAAAAAACACAAATAAAATAATATATTTAATCAATCTATTGTAATAAATTATAATCAAAATTGAGAATTAATAATGATGTAGAAATATTCTATACTCGTTTGACGATTAAATCTAATTTTTACATCAAAACACATTACTATGGAATTAATATATACGTGTGTGTGTGTGTAACTATTATTTTCAATGCTTCTGATGGCAATTTGCAACAATAAATAGACTTTCAATCGCGTCATTTCAATGGCTTTTAATTTTTGAATCATCAAATAGCTCTCCAAATGAGAATCGTACGATTATAATTAAAAACGATCGCGTCGAGTTTATATTACGGGTGTTCCGATAAAACCCATTTCAATGATCAAAATTACCTACAGAAATTCCAATAAAATCATTCATTTATAACTATACAGATATTGGATTGATATAGAATTAAAAAATGTAGGATTTTGAGCAATGATTCAATGGGAAAATTTGATATTTTTTCTACCAACGTGTAATAATTATTAATATAATTATTATATTACATTACTTTATTATCAAACGTCAAATTTTAATGTAAAAACTAGTACCGAAAAATTGAAAGAATTATTTTCAAAGTAAATTCAAAATTGTCGACTATTTAGTTTCACCTCACAAATTTGTAATTTCGGTTTACTTAGTCGGTTAACAGAAACGCTGAACATTGCTAGAAACTTTTAAATGAATAAACTATCGATCACCTTAATCGATTTTCTCCTTTTAGTTCTATGCATATAACCCTGTAAGATTTCATTTCCCTAAACCTAACGTAATATTCCTTTGATAATTAAATACGTCTTTGAACGATGTAAGAGGCTTACAACTATCTACAAGTTTCATTAATAAATACTACAACCATAATGAATTTACACTGACCGACAAATATCTACAATTTTTCTACATTCTGCTTTCATTTGAAAAATTATATCAAAGGTTTCTCCTTTGATGCATTTGAATTATTTTAATTGTAAAAGTTGAATGAAAATTTACAGATGATGCATTTAAAATATTACCATTGATTAGAATATACTTTGAAATAAAAAGATGCACTATTGAACAATTACAAATATTTTATTGGAAAGGCAAAAAATAAAAGATACGTGACAGTCAAAGTGTTGATAATAAAAATCAACATTCTGACAACACATATGTCAATTATGACCCTAATTTTATATTATATAAGTGTATGTAACTATTAAGAAACTTACATATTTCTAAATAGGATAAAACTAAGCATGTTAAGAAACGAAGCGAGTCATATTAAATCGTACAGTTGGCTGATGATGAAACTAGAAAAGCCTTAGGCTAAATCCCACATCTATCGTTTTAGTATCCTTTTGTCTCAACGTCGTTTTCATCCTTGTCGTCCCTTTTCATAAAGACTTTAAACTTGTCCCAGATTACAAAGACGTTGAGTAAATCACCTTCAGGCACCTTACATTTCTTCCATAGATTCTACCACCCTGTTACTATTTCTTCCTAGTCTAGGAAACTTGGTCTATTAACTTTCATGGATGCAACAATGATCTACTCTAAAACCGCTAAATGTGAATCTGCAATGAGTGAAACAGGCCATCGAGCTATACTTCCTGTGCCTTTATTATCAACTATCTCAGTTTCTGTTAAAAACTTTTCAACTTACTCAAAGTACTCTAATCATTCTTTATCAAATTGATAAACCTATCAGGATTATCCACAAATTCTATAACACTTTAAATAAATTTTAAAAACAATTATTAACTAAATTACATTCAAATCATGATCTTAACTATCTCTCAATACTTTCTAATTAATTAATTATTTCTGTACCTTACTTTCATTTACGTGTAACAAGTTTTAGGTGTAATAAATGAGGGTATTAATTATAATAAGAACCATAAATAGGTCACGAAAAAAAGAAACAAAATTAAATAGAAACAGAATGAAAATGAAGGAGATGGAATAAGAGAAAAGGTAGTAGGAGTAGGAATAGGACACAGAAACCAAATCCAAAACGCGAAGTTGCAAGGGCAGTATACGTGTTGCGTATCCATCACTGTCTAAATGTAGAGAGAAGGTTCATCGAAGTTGTTTCGCCAACTGGATTTCGTCATTGTCGAGAATCCAAGCTAACACATGGTGTATATATATATACATATATACTATTACGACGGCCTCTAATACCATTAATTTCATTACGAAACGTATGTACGGTGCACGGTTGGATATATCGGACCGATTCTACCTCAGTTTCCTCGAATTTCGACGGAGTTTCACGATTCGAAACAATTTCTCTTACCTAAGAAACTCCTTCCCCTTGATTCTCCTTCCCCTTTTATTCTACCCTTTCCTCTCATCTCTCCCTCTCTTACCAATTTCTCTTATTAGATACCTGGGATAGATACTTTCTTACCAAGTTTATCTCGCTAAACAAGTTTAAACTTAAGAAAAACTCTTTAATAGGATATTAATAATAACAAACTCTCTCTCTCTCTCTGTTTCTTACTCTTGTTCTACTGCACAAACAGAGAAACAACAGTAACTTTCTCCTATTCGCCTAAAAGTTAAGCTTAGACTTATTGTGAGTTAAGCTGAATCGTATACATTTATTTCTATTTCATAGGAACCTTATATACGTGTAATGTATATCATGACAGTTAGTTTTAGTTTTATGTCAAAGATAATCTAAACTAAAATACACGAGACTAAATAAATCCAACTATTTTGTTTACACGTCGATAAGAACATTCGGATTCTCAAAAGTTCTGATCCTAAAATGTTGTTAATTGTTTTAGAAAAATATTTTATGTATTGAATTGTAAATGCATTTACATTCTACGAACAGTATCTTCTTATTTATATTAGAAAATATATATTAGATGAATGAAGAAAATTTCAAATGTAAGGAATCTTTAAAGAACAAATGCAGATATAAAATTGCATCAAGGTTATCGAAATGAGAATATCAGGAAATACGTCCAAGTTTCAAGAAGCTTTTTGCCAGTCTCGCATTTGTCTTTGAAGATGTTTGAAAGAGACGATTACAACAAGAACGAACGAAGTTAGGGATACTATCGGATTTAGGATCGTTCAAACGTTTAGAATTTCCTTGATCCAGAAATCTAGAACCATTTTGCGAATTGCTAACGTACAATTGAGACCAGAGAGTCATTTATGAACACTTACTCTACACGTCAAGTTTCAATCAAGATTTTAATTAAATAAGATTAGACCAGAATAGGATCATTTAATTGATTTAACTAATTAATATTCTTTAAATAACTTGATTAGGATTTTTTTTTATAAACGATAAGAAATAATTCTTTAAAAATTCTTTAATGGCTTTATCCCATAAAATAAAATTTTGATTGAATAATTTAAAACCTACTGGGCATTTATTTCAGATATTAGAAAATTCCACGATTAAATCTAATCTCGAATTAAAAGAAAAAATAGAACACCAAATTAATATAAGATCTTTCTTTTAAATCTTAAATGCATTTTCTTTCTCTCTTTCTTTCTTTCATTAATTTTTTTTTTTCATTTCTTCTTATTACTCTTAAACTTCTCTGACCTCAATCTCGATCTACTCTCCCTTTTATTTTTGTCTTAACCCACTTTCCTTTCTCTATTTTCCTTTCCGTTCGTTGTCTGCTACTTATGATGTATGTAAAATATAAACGAATTCTTTCAACACAAAACTTTCTTTTAAAATCTATTTTATTGCCATGTAAAAAATATTCAAATTTTATTTCACAAAGATTAATATAGAAAAGTAAGATATTAAAATATGTACAAGTTGATCTATGAAGTTGACAAAAAAGAAAATATAAAAACAAATTTGTTTTAGAAGGAAAGATATATTTTTTTTCATCATAAAATTATCAGAGAAGTGTAGTATCGAATGATTGTAAAAAAGAATAAAAATATTGAATGAAAAAAAAATCATACGTATGTGAAAGTAGTACTTTCTTTGATTTTAGACGATATATATAATCAAAAGTATATATCCTAAAGGATAGGAAATAGCGTAAAAGACGATTGCATCTATCGTAGGAAAGGACTCGATCTCGAAGCAATTTCGTCGGTTAATGGTTCTTCGATACGGTGAAATCGAAACTATCTGAACGCAATACTATTGAAATAATGGTAGGAAACCGTGAAGAGAAAAAAGAACTCATTCTACAAAAATCAAAGATACTTTTTTTTGAAAAAATAGCGTAGGTATTCTTTCAGCCTATCTAATCTTCTTTAATCACAAATTCGTATACGAACGTTTGCATACGAGCTTGTTTATTTTATCCTAACTTCGTTCATGTTCAAATTAGAATATTTATCGACTATTAAAATAATAATAATTATACTAGACTTGTCATTAAAATTTCCAACAACTCTAAATCAATTTTGATGGAATTACAAATGTTTCACATTCAAAGAACAAACAATCGATTGTACATTTTGGAATTACTTTTAATTATATTAAATTAAATAACAATTTATAATCGAAATCTCATCTTTAAAATCATCTTTTATTTATTTTTATCTCATCCAAAGTTTATTTTAATCAGCACAGAAATTGATCATCTTTTGATGTAATTTCATCTTTAAAAATTTGTCTTTGAAAATTCCACATGTAACAAAATTCTACCTCCATAAATAAATAAATAAATAAATATTGAATATATATATAATTTATTTAATGAGATAAAAATAAGTAATATAAATGAACACAAAGGTAAAGGAAGAGGGAAAATACGCTAACTCATTGGTATCGTTATAGTTGAAAACGTTCGTTCACGTTTTCTTACAGAAAATGTAACTAATCTCCCAGGAAAGAGAATAAAGGAGAGAAGAAGAAGAAGAAGAGAGGGAGAGAGAGTGTTTCCCACAGAAATTGAATTACTCGTACGTGTCCTGTGCTAGGAAGCAGATAAATTCGCCGCTGGGAGACGTTTGCTGTTCGCGACGACAATCTTTCCGACATATTAACGCGTTATAGCTCAGAACCCCGTCGTACACCCCAACGTGAGATCATAAATCCTCTTACCCTTTATTGCTGCAGCATTAAGAAACAAAAGGGTAGACGAAAAGGGATACAAAAGAAAAATACTTACAATCTATCAACTCTCTTCCTATAATATTTATCTCTCACTCTTTCACTCATTCACTCTTAAAAGTGTCTGACAGTCTCTATAGAAATTTTCTCGATCAAATTAATACACTTAATGCAACAACTATACTTGGATCTAATCTAAAATATTCTACAAGAACTCTATTAAAAATTGTATCAGTAAATAAATCAACTTATCATGTGTTCAGATTGCTTTACTTGCATTTCACTTGCATTTTATTCTGTCTAAAAATATCTGGACCTGTTTAAAAATTTCGTGGATCAAATTAATGCACTTAATGCAACAACTATACTTGGATCTACTCTAAAATATTCTACAAGAACTCTATTAAAAATTATATCAATAAATAAATCAACTTATCAAACGTTCAGATTGCTTTACTTGCATTTCACTTGCATTTTATTCTTTCTAAAAATGTCTGGGCCTGTTTAAAAATTTCGTGGATCAAATTAATGCACTTAATGCAACAACTATACTTGGATCTACTCTAAAATATTCTACAAGAATTCTATTAAAAATTATATCAATAAATAAATCAACTTATCATGTGTTCAGATTGTTTAGCTACGTTTCACTTCCACTTTACCTACTTCTTTCTTTTAGATTTTTTATTTTACCCTAAAAAAAAAAGAAAGAAGTGAAGTTCCTAGTTGAAAGCAACATCAATGATTCCCATGGAATAAAATCGTGGAGAAAGACACTTTTCTCGCCTTTTATTCTCTTCTTTTCTCCCATTTTCTTTCAACGTTTTCCTAGCTTATACAAATATTTCACGAAGCTTGGTCACAGTAAGATAAACTGCTTTACAGAAAATGGGCTCCGTTCATGGTGAGGAACTACCTTTCGTCTTTGGTGCAGCACTCGTAGACGGATTCGCACACTTTCCTAAAAATTACACGCGAGGCGAAGTGGCACTATCCGAGAGCATCGTTCAATACTTTGCCAATTTTGCTAGGACTGGGTAAGTATTTATACGTAATTCAATATATTTATTATACTTTTTTCTTTCCCTATACTATTTCTACATAAATCAGACACTCATTGAAATCTCTCTGTCACTTTCTTTAAAACCAAAAATAATTATACATCCAAAAATAAACCCTCAACGATTGTAAGTCATTTCTAACACAATTAAGCATCATCACTGTAACAATTAACATCTCTAATCTCAATATCTTTAGTAATTAATTTATAACATATATCAGTCGAAAAAAATTAATAAACATAATTGTTTAACAAGTTACAAGTTCGATAAGTAAACACTATGAATTAAAAATATATTTAACAAGTATATTTAAACATATAATCAGAGTCAACACGATGCAAGGGTGCAACACGTGTAGAAATGACATTAGAACGTTAAAGTAATTATTCAATTAGAAAACAATGATTTTTAATGAGAGGAAAATTTTGTAACAGGACCCCTTGCATGTTTTATATATTTTATATAATATTAATACACATAATATTAATATATATACAATATTTAAAACATACATATACGAGTGAAAAAGAAATTTCAATCTGACTTTCACCTCCACACTTGAATCTTTGAAAAGATTTACTTCGGTTCCTATCAAACAGATTGTAAACCGATTTTATAAAACACTTCCCGACGTGTCGTTAGTCACAGAGTAGGAATATTTGCATCGCTATTAGAAATTCAAAAAAGCCCGAATATAACATCTCGGTGTCGCTTACCCGAGGATCGTTCGAACGAATAAATACGAAGATAGGGTACTTCGTTTCGACAAAATCAAATCTTCCGAACGATACCAACCCTCTTTTCTCACCCCCACGATCTCAACCCAACGACTTTCCTACGTTCAGAACCCTTTTGCACAAACCTGCTGCTGCCAATCGAGATTTCCATGGTTACCATTCGTTTCGATATTCGCGATTATCCGGTAAGATCGTCTGTTCGTTCGCCTTCGATCGAATTCGTTAAAAAATAATGGCTCGTTGTCGGTAAACCTTGACGATAGCAGTGATCTCTTTTCGTTCCCTCACCCTCCTGCATCCCCTGCACCCTTTTCCTACTCCTATCATCCCTTTTATACTCCTCTTTTCCCCTACACCGCGAAATAACTGTTCCATATCTTCGTTTTTCTCGTTCGATTCGACATATGGTCAATTTTTCTCGATCGTTCTTCTAGCAACGAGCTAATTCGTTATACCGTATAAAAAATAAAACTTTCGTGAAAAAGTTCTGATACTTTGGAATGAAAAAAAATACCTTCAAAAATCACACACACTCATGCAGGAATACTCGTTGCACATGGAAAGAGACAAAGAAATACAGAGAAAAGTAGAAATGAGAGAGAGAGAGAGAGAGAATATTTCTTTTTTTTTTGTCCATGGCTAGAACGGAAGGAACAAATTTTCATCTCGCTCCTTCATGAATATGGAAAATTAGACCTTTCCGGTAGATAGGAAGTCCTGTTCGTTTCTTTTTTTTTTTGTAAAAAACTCGCTTTCCCGTAAATTGATTTCACGCGACTCGGCTGCCTATGATGCTATTCGCGTCGTTCATTTTTTACCCTATTCTTTTTTTTTTATTTGAAGAAAAAAAAACTGAAAAGGGCGGATGGAAGATGTTCTTTGTCTCTAATCTAATTATACTTCTTGATTTTTTTTTTGTATAAATATAAAAATGAATGTTTGTATTACATATTCATAAAAGATTTGAAACTTCTTGTTGTAGGGTACCAAAAAATAATTATTTTTAATTAAAATGAATCTACTTGATATTATTTTTTCATTTAAAGTTGCATTACAACACATCTGCCTGGTAATTAATTCCTAATAACACGAATACAATCTACTCTTTTTTTTTAATGAAACTTCTTGTTGTAGGGTAGCAAAAAATGATTATTTTAAATTGAAATGAATCTTATCTATCAATATCATTTTATAACAAACTTTAAATCCAAGCAGATCAATTGTCGTAAAGTTTATTCCAACAAGAAATTCGATTCTAAACATTCTCGACAACGACGAACCGACTGTTGCACTCGAACTCGAACATGAAAGATAACACAGCATCTCGGTTCTATCTTCCTATCTCTCTCAATCTCAATCTCAATCTCTCTTTCTCTTTCTCTCCCTTCAAGTAACATCCTCGTCCACAACCGAACACGTCTGTCTGTGGCTTAGACCACGAACTGCACAAACTTGATCCCATCGCAAAACTAGCAAGTTATTGGCGACATATGCTAAAGTACAGACACCATACTACACCCCATGAATATGTAAAAGGTGACTTGAAACAACCCTCCAACGATATTTCTATCTGTGTTCCTCTAACACTTCCCTTTTCAAATATTTCCTTCCTCGATAAAGTCCTAATATTGTCACAGACTGTGTTAACCATTTTTTATTGACAATAAACCTAACTAATTTTTAATAAATAATAATCCTAATTCAATCAACTATCTCGAGCCAATAAAATTTGACAAAAAATCTCTCTTGGTTGGTCCTTTTAAAGATTATTGTTCATTCTATTCTATTATGTATCATCTCCTATCAATTTCATCCGATTTTCAATAACACAACTTAATCTTATCTTCTTTCCTATCACGTAATCACTATCATTCCCAATCATTTCTCGTTCTTGTTCAATCCGTTCCCTTCTCTTCCCTCAATTTCTCTAACGTTTCATTCTCCAATTTATTTGTACACAACTATTACTTCTACTTAAATCTTCAGCATTATTTCTTTATCTTATTGTAAAAATAATCTTTGAAAACTATCAATTTGTTGAACTATAATCATCTATTTCTCCTACGATATAAAATTTTTCATTAATTTAAATATTAATTTAATAAATCGTTTAAAACAAAAACAAAAGTATTGAAATATTCTCTACAAAAGGAATGAAGAGGAAGAGAAAGAAAATGTTCTTTTTATACACAATGTTATATAAAACGTCCTCAAACGTGAAGCATTATTATTGGGCGTTTGAGAAAAATGGTAAAGGAAACCACTTGAAATTTTTCCCAAGTTTTTCTTTCAACGTTTTCTTTTGTTATAAACTCGGTTCACTTTCCTCGTACAATAGCAACACAGAAGAAAAAAAAAATACACACACACACACACACACCTCCTCGTAGAAATATTAAGCGCGAAGAAATTTTCTTTTCTCCCTCTCGATGAAAAAAAAAAAATCTTTTATTATTTTAAGTAATCGTAGTAGAAAGAAATCAAATTGATTCTATTCTCATTCGTGATCGAACTTACAACAACGACAACAAAATAATCTAAAAGATGAAAACGTGTTCGATGGGTTGGTTACACTTGGTACGATCGATAATAATTGCTACGGAAACTGGTATTAAATCGTCAATGTAGAACGAAATAGAGAGAGAGAGAGATGTTTTATTGACCATGTACATATTATTATACCCCTTTCAGTATAATTTATCACAATTTACGTCCGCAAGACTGCATCGTCACACGTCGTAATTCAAACTTGACCGACGCTAACTCCAGAGATTATCTCTGCTGTCCAGCTGAACTCAAACCAACTAGACCCCACTCCCCCATTCTACCCCCTATTCCCTCTATTCACCCCCACGTTTCTACTAGACCGGTTCTAGTGACACGTTCCTAGTGACACGCTTCTAGTAACACACGTTCACTGTCCAGTATCATCCCTGGTTTGCCCTAACTTTGCTAGAAATTGACCAGATTTTTGATTGAACATTTAATACCCGATTAGAAATCTAATCTAACGAAATTTATCAATCATTATTATTGATTATTATTTTTTTAATTGACAGAAATATAAAGCACGTAATAATTTGTTAATATTAATATCCGATTTACAAGTACGACAGGGATGAAATTTAATTTATCGATCTTTAAAAAGAAAATAGAACTCTAAAAAAAAAACAAATAAATAAAAGGATAGCATTTAATAATAAAAATATCGTTACGATTTTGTTTTATGCTAATCGAAAGGAATCGTTTAAATATTCCCAGAGTTGCACGTAAATCTATCCGATAATTAAATTCTTTTTTATATTTATTTACGTTTGTATATATTTTTTATTTGTTTGCATATTGAAAAAAATAATAATAATTAAAGCCACGAGGATACTAACGTTAAATAATAATTATACTGAAATCTGGCCAAGTGGTAAACTTATTGCTTAATTTTAATTGAAAGATAATATCGCGAAATTGATTATTCTATGCAAATTTTATTTGAGATCTCGTAATTTTAGTTTCCTACGAAACAACCTTTCGCATGTTCCTCTCTCTCTCTTTCTCTACGAGTTTAAAAATAAATATTTCGTATGCAAAGTGCAAATTCTCATCCATGTTTTGTTTTATTTATTAACGATCGATTGAATAATAAATAAAAAAAATAACTATGCAAACTGATTTAATTGATGTTTACCTGATCGTGAACAAACTAATCGTTCATTCCGTTATCTTTTAGTCTGTTCATTCTTTTACGAATCGAATTTAAAATGAAAACGTTTAACTTTTTGTCAACACCTATAGCAATTACAATCAAAGACAAAATTTATTTCCTTAAGTATTAATTTGTTTCTTTAATATAAAAATTTTGAAACACGTTTTTCAATCAATCTTTGTAATAAGAAAATAAATAATTCGTCAGATTAAAGTTAAATAAGCAACGAAATAAAATCTCTCAAAAAGAAATATACAAATCACGTTATTTTATTTGCAAAATAAATACAAAGAATTAGATTGTGGTACGATGAAGTTACTTTAAACATAAGCATTCAAAAAATGATTTATATAACATTGTAAAAAATTTGGAAAATATAAAATACAAATGATTTTCAAATGAACAAACGGTCAGAGTAACACCTTGCTTTTAGATTCTTGTAAGATATCATAGCAATCTACAATGAAGACATATTTTTCATGGAATATAAAACGAAACATGAAAGAAAACGAATTGGCATAATGCTAGAAGACGTAAATAGAAGAAGAAGAAGAAGAATAAAAAATGTTTTTAGAAAAGTAGTCGTAGTTGGATAGCAGAAACGAAGAGAAGATGCTAGCAAACATGATTTTCATGCGAATCTGTCCTAATAAAATTTGTCTCACTCTGCATTGGAATACTTTCGCCTAGAGCATGTTTCAAGGTGTTGGTATCCTTTCTATTTCGCTCTATTTCCCCTTCTATTTCCCCTCTATTTCGCTCTATTTTGCTCTTATAAGGGAAAATGCATCTGTCTCCAGTGAACCATGAAGAAAGGTATTATGCAGCGTATGGCTTCTTTTCAGAGACACACACTTCTTTCTTAACGATGTATCTACATACCAGTATGATACTTTGATACCTACAAGTACCTTCACACACATACACACACACATGTAAATACGTTTCCTTCTCTCTCACCTTTATCACCAATTCTTTTTGAAGTTAAAGATAATGGTATTCTATCTTTTGAAATTGTCTAACTTTTACAAAAAAAAATTCTACTTTTATCATCGTCATGGGTACAATTGGAATCGTTCGATATTTGTTTAACAACCAACAAACTAATCAATCGCGAGAATATTTATTTTAGTATTCTTTTAAATTATTTACTTGTCAATATTAACTCAATTCTTCTTTTAATAAAAATATTACTACAGGTATAAGGGTTTAAATTATTTAAATATAAATTAAACGTCAAAAAAAAACGATATCAAAAGGATGAAAGAGACAGGAAAGGGCAAAATTCAATGATATAATTCGTATTTAATAATAATAAAGATACATTAATCAAAATTGGACACAAATTTCAACGTTTCGTGTCCATTTCTGGCTCTTTAGAGATTGATAATTATAATGTTATCGGGTTTTTTACACGAAATCCTTTGCCCGCATATATTATCGTTCATGAAAATTATTGGAGTATCAATAAAATCCCAACGACTGGTCTCTGAGGGAGAAAAGTGGGGTGAACATTAAGGACGATTATTCAAATAAATCCCATATATATTCGATTAACCATTTAGCGCAATTAAATGTTTCACGAGGAACAATTGATGAATGATTTTCACGAGCCACGAGACACATACATACACACAAACGTGATTACTTTACTTTGTATCAACTAATGCATCACACTTTATCACGATTTACGTAGGAAAATATTTTCTGAATTAACATTATTTCGAGAGTAATAGAAATCATTGAACCGATTATTATACTCCACTTTCCCCTTCCTTATAACCACGACCTGACAATAAAGTAAAAACGTCAGAATAATTAATAATTTTACAAAGGAAATACACGTGAATACGATATTAAAATATTCCAAATACAACGTGTAAAATAAAAAGCTGTCCTAAAAATGTTTTAATACGAAACTTGATAACCATATTTTTCCATTAAAATTACAAAACATATACGTACTGTGTATAATGGAAAGAAAGAGAGAGAAAGAGAGTAACAAAAACGTCCTGATTTTTATATAATTTTTAATACAAACATTTATCTCCGCGAGAAATTCGGGAAATATGACAGATTTTTAATGGATTGACATTATTCAGAGTATCGTTGAAAAATAAAAGAAAAGAAAAGTATTTTTTTGTTTCATTTATTCATATTGCACGCTAGAATAATCTTTTTATATTTTTTTTTCTTTTTGTTTTATCATGAAAATAACAGAGATAAAAGAAAATATATTAAATTACAACTCTACCTGTCGGTGTAAAAGAAAAATCTGTCACGAAAGTAGGAAGAAGTTTGAATATTTTTTGTTTCTATTCTATCAAAGAATTTGTCCAAGATTTTTAAGTATAATATTTTGATAAGGATGAAAAATATATATTCCTATTGTCCAAGAACAGATCGTTCAAGACACCTTATTCGAGAGAATTATGACAAGTTTGACTAGTGCTTCGATGTAACTTCGTCCTTCAATCTTTCTCACCCCCTTTCTCTGTCTTTCTCACCCCCTCTCACTGTTTCTTTCTCTCTTTCTCACTTCGGTTTCCTTGCCCTCTGATAACCCCGAACCCGTTATCGATTCTTCACCCCACTTCACTTGCTTTCCTCGACACCCGAGTACATATCTACTTTTCTTTCTCTCACTCTCTTACTCTCTACCAGTCTCTCTTACTCATTCTTCTCTCCATCCATTATGTATACCTAGCTTAAGAGAGAAGAGAGGAGAGGGAGACAAGGGAAGGACCTTTCCAAGTAACAGTCTACCTGTTGCAATACATGAAACTGCGTGTGTGATGCATCATCTTCTAAGATGCCTCGAAAATACATAGAAATTGAAGAATCAATATTCCACTACTCATAAAAGTTCAATAACATTTTTATCGATTTTATTATTCATTTAAAATATATTATTTATATCTTCTTTACAAAGAGACTTTATTAAAAATGAGATTTTATTCTTTAACACAAAGGAGTAGGAGTTAATACTTTTCCAATTAAGTTTTAAAACGAAAGAAGGGTATACCGAAATTATAATAAATTTGATATTAACACGAAAGGAATAAATTAGTTTGAAAAAAGATTTAAGATTATTCGACTAACACTGTGAGGTATAGAAAAAATTTCAATACAAAGTATTGGTAAACGTTGATTGATTTGTTAATCATCCATTGATTCGCGGATTATATTAAAAATATTTAAATATGTAAATTTATTTGATGAAAACGTTGGTTGATTTTTTAATCATCTATTGATTCGCGGATTATATTGAAAATATTTACAAATAATAAATTTATTTAGATAAAATGAATTAAATTTGTTTGAGAACGAGTTAAATATTACTTTGGCAGAATTACTTTTCAAGATTATTTAAAAGACCGAATTTTGTATATACTTTTTTTTCAACTATAACGAAACGTACGTTAACTTTTTCTTTTGGGAAATAAATGCAAATATCTGAGACAGTTAAAGCTCGGTCGTATCTCTCTCCATTG
Organism: Mischocyttarus mexicanus; assembly: GCA_023678845.1. NCBI lineage: Eukaryota > Metazoa > Arthropoda > Insecta > Hymenoptera > Vespidae > Mischocyttarus > Mischocyttarus mexicanus. The sequence goes on along the minus strand of JACGTP010000058.1, from coordinate 488,779 downwards.
TAAAAAAATTGAATTCAACGTGTACCTCTCTTTGAAAGAAACATTTTCGATACTAAAAATATTATTCTCGTTAGAATATTTCAACGATTTAACATTGATTATTTCAAATTATTGATTATCGATAAAAAAAAAGAGAAAATAAACCGTGAACTAAGAATACAAGAAGCTGGATTTCGTTATTATTATAAAGCACATAGATGATTTATTGATTCCCTAATGAAGATATTAACGAAGAAATATTTTCTAACACAGTAAATGCTTTTCAAACTATGTTTTAAAAGAAAACAAACATGATGAAATTATTATAATAAAAATCAAATTACACGTAGATTCATTAGAAGTCTAAGACCTGAAACAGAAAAGTTTATTGATTAAACATTTGATTAAAAAACATATTCAAAATCTTTGGTACATTTCAACAATTATTTGAATAATACGTGTGCCTTCAGAAATGCATTTATACATATACAATATTTTCAAAGACAAGTATTTAAGTAGTTTTCTTCGAGTAGAAGAAAATCAAAAGGGCCCGAAGTTGAATCCATCGATGAAACCTGAAACATTCAGCAGACTATATTAATAATCTATACTTCAAATACCCATAACAAATTATTAAAACATTCAGCAGATTATATTAATAATCTATACTTCAAATACCTGAAACAAATTATTGACGAGCAATATAATAATAAAATAGAAAATATGACTAAAGAACTATTCTCGAAAGGTTCGACCATGCTGTTGAACCTTTGAAAATATCTCTGTAGCCTGTAGTTGCCCTCTTCAGCCACAGTTTGTGGGGGCCTCTTCTTTTTTCAGCTGCTACTGCAATCGGACATTCCCTACGTGCGAGCATGAAAAGAGTTTGTTTAAAAATATCAATCGTTCTAAAAAGTATTCTCAGAATTTGGCATATTACAATCGATCATTGATATAGAATTAGAATCGTCCCTGATTATAAATTATAGAAGGAGGAAAACCTAACAAGACCTAACACAACCCTAACAAACCTGGAAAGAAAAGTTTGATTAGTAAACATCCTGAGCTTTTTACATAGAAAATAAATATTGCCTTTTGGTCGAAAGATATCTCTTTGCCCAAAGGAATATTATTAGTTATGTAAAATATCAATTCTATTCTAATACCATGCCGTTGTAATATGCCAGATTATGATCCTACAGTTTAGAAACGACTTAAAGACATTTTCGCACAATTACTCTTAACTGCTTATAATACTAACATCAATGAAATATACTTCATATTACAATATATCTATGAAATATTTTCATTTATTTTCTTTCATTCATCTTTTGCAAATATTAAACTACTTCGTTATGACTCTACTTTATCAATTATTAAAAAATTAATTTAAATTTCACGTTAGCTATCCTAGCTCGTGGACAATCAACAAGCTTAGAGTTTATTGACTGTACAAATATACACGAGCACATTTAATCAAATGTCCAAGCAGATAATGATGCTAAACGATGACCTAAAATCACTTTGCATTTTTAATATCAAGTAATAAAATAATATTGAAATAAATAATGCAACAAATTTAATTCATTTTCTTGCAATATTTTTATTTAATTAATCCCCTCTATTGAATTTTATAGAATATTTCTAAGAAAAAATCCCAATTATGCAAAGTGCTAATACTTAAAACTAAGTATCAAATTCATCAAAGACGTTGCGGATTTGATTCGACTCTATCTCGTACGAGATAAACTCGAAATAGAAATGAATTTTTCAAATGATTGCAAATCTTGAAGAATCTTGATACATGATAACTATTACAGAAGAGTCACAAAATAAATTTACAAAGCAAGCAAGTGATAGAATAAAAAAAAACATTTTTGTGACAATACTGTATAAACCCTGAGATGGGACTTCCACTTCTGAGTGGAAGCAAACCGCTCGCAATTCTCAGGTCCTACCTACTTAAAATTAAAGTTCTCACATTCATTCAGAAAACTATGATAACTACCTGTCTTTTCCCGAAATTTAAAATAGCAAAACATACACACCAACAAATTCATTCAACGGTCTGGATACTGTAACTCACATTCCACCAGGGTGCATAAGCCTAAACTAGAGAGTATGCCCCGGGGCACCTCCGACACCCTAGTTCAACCGCGTGTTTTCTAAAGTTATGGGAATACGTACTTTTTGCTGTAATCGACTGCCAAGGCTAATGATTATTGCATAAATCACTAATTCCAAAATACTTATACATACTAGTATATATCAGCATACTAGTATAATACAAGTATTGTCAAATTTCCACAAATAAATGTGGGAACTCTACTATTCAAAACGATTATTAATAAAGATTTGCTTAGATTATAAAAATTTAATATAAATAGAAAAATGTAATATAAATAGAAAAATTTAATATAAATAGAAAAATTTAATATAAATAGAAAAATGTAATATAAATGTAAAAATTTAATATAAATATAAAAGTTTAATATAAATATAAAAATACACAAATACGTGTATTTATGATATTACAAGTAATTGAATAAATAGTAATCTGAGTATTGAATGATAAATTATTTAACAATTATCACGTAACGATGTACCTTCCACATTACCTAACACGCACACACAAGTGGAAGTACATCGTGCAATCATTAACTCAATGACAGTCGCCAATGTGGAAATAACTTAAAACTATACCCATACTAAAAGTTTCTCACACATACGTATAGCACCTGGGCACACGTATACATGAGACGCAGAAAGCATGGGGGGGAGAAACGGGAGATTAGTTCATTAGAAGCTGAAAAGCCTGATCTAAAAATTAATTAATATATATAATTGATTAATATATAAAATTGATTAATATATAAAATTGATTAATATATAAAATTGATTAATATATAAAATTGATTAATATATAAAATTGATTATTATATAAAATTGATTATTATATAAAATTGATTACCATGTAAAAACATCTAAGCGGACTAAGACTCTACAAAACATTTATAATGACTAATAAAAAGTTTTAAAAAGTTTTAAAAAGTTTTAAAAAAGTTTTAAGAATTAGAAATATGAAAATTAATGTTTATAAAAAACCTTGGACGACTCCTTTAATTAAGTTGGCTGTTTTAATTAAAGAACAAGACTTTAAGATACCACTTAATTGCCAGAATCTATCCATTCGCGAATATAGTTTGTCTTCTTGTTCATTTATTATTAATATCCAAGTATTGAAATAGCAAATTAAATAGCGATTAAATAAACTATGTACAAAGCAATGCATGTAAGATAATTATTACATGCTTTCCTGGACGAAATCGAGTAAATTAATGCTCGATTTCACCACTACTAACACGAGAAAAAACTAAGTGTAAAAGTAAGAATGCATCTAACTATATGCACAAGTAATTAAATTATTTAACTGAAGAGACAAGAAGACCTATCCTGAACTAATAATATACACAATAAAAAATATACCATTTTCATGAGTTATTCCCAAAAAGGAATTACTCATGTGCTCGTCAATAATTTATGGAAATAATTACAACCAGTAGCTCGTGCCGATTAGGATCTTTCATCCACGACATGATTGAGCACTGGAGGGACTTTAAAGTTTTTGACTCACGAATTAGAAGTTCTGCGGTGGCTCCAAAACACTCCTACTTCGAAGTAGTATTGAAGAGGACCCATTGAGGAAGACCCATTGTGGAAGACCCATTGTGGAAAGCCCATTGTGGAAGGCCCATTGTGGAAGGCCCATTGTGGAAGGCCCATTGTGGAAGACCCATTGTGGAAGACCCATGAAAAGATTCGTTCTTCGATGTTGCATCTAATAGCACTTTAAAGAAAAAGAACAATTAATATCATCGTCTTTTTAACAAACCATTGAAATTATTAAAGAAATGTTTGTCATAAAAATTGATTTACTTTAAATCTGCAGTGATGAATGCAGGATGTGTGTAGCTGACCCTTAGGATGATGATGACAATGCATTAAGACTGACTCTGCAACTGCATAGCATGCGATCCATTCGGTGAAATGACTATTCTCAGAATAAACTTCCACTCCAGACTGCTTAAATGATGATCTGGAACAAAAATAAAAACAAAATTATTAATATCATTGTTATAAGACAAAATTAAAATAATTATTTTGAGAAAATGTTTAACAAAAAAGTAACTAACGTTTCTTCTCCATTGACGAATGCAGGATGGGTGCATCTGATCCTTAGGATGACGATGACAATGCATTAATACTGACTCTGCAACTGCACAGCATGCGATCAATTCGGTAAGATGACTATTCTTGAAATAAATGTCCACTCCAGACTGCTTAAACGATGATCTGGAACAAAAATAAAAACAAAACTATTAATATCATTGTTATAAGACAAAATTAAAATTATTATTTTGAGAAAATGTTTAATAAAAAAGTAACTAACGTTTCTTCTCCATTGATGAATGCAGGATGGATCTCCTATCCTTAGGATGACGATGAATAAAAAAATGTAAAAAATAAAACTCTGAAAAGCTGAAACATACTAAAGATTATAGCACAATATTTCCTGTGAATCATTTCTGAAGGCAAGTCACACATTAAAAAACATTTTATCACGAAGATTCAATGTTATAAATAAAAAGAAAATGTAATAATCTATGAGAATTGACAAAGTTACAAGTTAAAGTTATCAAATAATTGTGAAATGTACCAAACAATGCAACTATTTGATTGATAGTGTTTCTTTTGTATTTTACTTACTAACAACTTCCAAAAATATTAAATTTATTATAATAATGTGGAAAATATGAAGTTATTCATTAATTTAATACGTTACGTTAAAGCTGATCTGCACTTGTCCAAAGAAGAAAGGGAAATTAATAGATCTCTTATTGCTTATCCTTGAAAGTGTTGAATGTTTGCTCTGCTGTCATATGATTAGTGCTGGACTCTTCTGATGCTGGGAAACCTGAAACAAATAAAAAATAAGATTGCATTAGTATAATAAAAATCAAAATCACATAAAAAAAGTATCGATATAGTAAAAATTAATTGGAAAATTTAATAAAATATCTTTTGGTAACTTTGGCGAACGACTTGGTGGGAAGCCGAGAGACAGCGATGATTTATTTTCACTGATATCTTCTGCATTTTTTAATGTTATGTTCTAAAAACACTCACGTATATAAATCTTACGTTTAGCTATCGTTTGATATATAATAGAAAGTTGTAGGTTAGAAAATACCTGTCAATTAACTGCAATTAACGTGACGACGAAATTCCGATGCAACAGGCGACGATGACAGAAACAAAATGGCGGCCAATCCCCTCCAAACGGTTAGCAACGGTCCCAGCCGCGTCTGCGCGTAGCAACATCTGGTGGTAGCTTTACGAATTAAAAATTTTTCGAATTATTAAAATATAAATATCTAATGATTAAAAATATAATATAGGAACATAAAAATTGTCGAAATATATACTTTATTAACCTAATTAATAAAAATTAATCACTATAAGTCGATATCTATAGAAAAATAATGCCGTAAAATAAGAAAATAATTTGATAGAAAAAATGCATACGAATATGTATGAAATTATTTCTTACGCGAATATCTTTTATTCTCGAAATAATCGTAAACTTTCGATTATGTCACTTGGAAATTATTTGTTAAAAGAATCTTTTAATATACAGGAAAATATTGTATATTTAAAAATGAATATTAATTACCTGCAATTAATAGGACGGTGAAGGTTCCTTGCGATCTTCAATACGAATGAAATAAAATTAATGTTGATTGGCTGACCAATCAGTCTTGTCTTTTGAATGTCACGTGACCATATTTAAATTCAATTAATTATATATAAGAAAAAATATAATAAATAACATAATTATCAAACTATAAAGCCATATATCTTATAAAATCTAACAATATTAAATAGAAAAAATTATTACAAAGTTATTATGTATCGTCAGAACGAAATTAGATGAATAATTTCTTAATTACAAACTCAAATTAATCCAAAAGTATTCTACATGCACACGAGCTTATCATCACACTCACTGTAGCTTATCTTTCTACTTGATAAATTTATTATTAATATCATAATTTATTTATTAAATAAATTAAAAAATTGCAGAGGATAATACAATCTTATAAAAAAAATTATATTTTATTAATTTTATTCTTATTTTATACGTACAATTAATGTTTATATTAAACCAAACTGTATGTAACATATACGTTCGAGTATATTTAATTAAAAACTATCAAAAAGCAATGGGAAATTATGCAGTAAATGGATTAATATAATTTACAGTATAGGACCTTAAAATACCGAAGGATCCCACAGAGTTTTTAAAGTATTTAAATATCTTTTTATTAGGATTAGAAAATTGTACCACTTTCAACCCTTGCTTAATTTAATCAATCACCCTAGTATATTATCAGATTGGTGCATTTAAAATTCTATTGCAACTTACAAATCCGACATTTAATACACACCAATCTAATAAAATCAAATTAATTGATATCCCCTATTTGTAAAAAGACATTTGATCGTGATCATAGTAACTGTTTGATATTAATTTGATATCTGATTTAATTAGCTTATTAGCAAATGTAACTTTTTTCGATTGAACTTTAACAATATTATGATTTTTTCTTGACGAATCCAATACTGCTCCGCAATATGTTCGAAAGCTTAAATAATAAAACAATTCGAAAGAAGATACTAATGAATACCCTAAAAATAATCCAGCAATCCCACCAAAACTGACCACCAAATCCATGTAACCAAAACGTACTTCTCTGCGAAACAATACTTTGGGCCAGTTTAATTGTATTTTTGACGGTAATAAATTGTTGGTATCGTTCTCGTAGCCCTCTTTGGTGCTCGACAATCGATGTGCTGTAAAATTACACGGTAATATGCAATCGCATATAATATTATTGTCGTATGCTTTAGATACACAAGAATATTCTGTTACAGAACATTCCTTGATTCCTTTATCAATGAAAAACCATGGCAAACATTTGCACTTCTTCGATATATCGTCCATCCGGCATTGTATTCGACAATTATGATAAGACCATTTTGCTCTACGATAATGGCATTGTCTTTGAAAGTCCGATAGCATTTGTAAATCTGGAGTTACGAAGGTTTGAAATATATCTGCTTGCATAGATGAAGGTTTTCTAAGCTTTATATGTGGCATAATTTGACGACTAGGTCCTAAATCGAACTTGTCTGCTATGTAAAGTCTAAAAAACGAAGAATAAATATTATAATTCGTATTCAAAAACTTATAAAAATATTAAACACAAATTTATTTTCAAAGCTAATATTTCTGCAAAAGAAAAGACAAATATATTTTACTTCAATGGAAACAATGCAGAACTAATTTCCAATTCGAATGGCAAATCTTCGAAAGTTATTAGCCTCGAGTAATTAAATTTGCAACATATTCCAGCTGGTGTGACGATCTTCTTAAAATCCTTTCCACGAATGTGGATCTTATTTCTGTAAAAGTAAATTGTTAAATGAAAATAACAAGTAACGAATTTTATTTTTGATTAATTAAAAGTTAAGTTTTTGAATGACGTTACTTGTCTTACATGTAAATAACGTTAGTTAATATATGATCGCATTTAGGTGTAGATCGTTGAAAAATTTGACGAAAATTTCTTACATCTGACAATTTTTTAATCGTTTCATCGGTTATTTTATCATTCCACATCCAATCATATATTTCAACGTAATACTTTTTTTCAATCTACGAACAAAGACACTGTCGATAATCATTTAAAATTATTTAAATTGTTTTTAATCTGATATAAAACCTAATTGTTTTGTATTGAAACTATTATACGTTTAATAATCGTTTTTATTTTAATACTCGATAAATATCTCGATTTAAAATCAACTTAAACCAATGACAAAATAATAGTTCATATATTTAAAAATTATTTACATCGTTGGCAACAGACAAATTTAATTGATTTCCTTCGAAACAAAGGAATATTTGAGGAAAAGGTATTTCAGCATCAATCACGTGAATTTCTAATTCTGTTAATGTTGGATTATTTTGAAACTTATCCCAAAGAACAAAAATCGTTATGATCGTTGCTACGATCGAGGATATCGTTAACAAAAACCATAATCCTCTGAAAGAAAAATATTATACAGATATAACTAATATTCATTTTAATAATGTGATTATTCAAATAAGAAACTAAATATTCTTTTGAAATTAATATTCAAAATTACCTTTCCCATTTAGGACGACTAGAATCAGCGAAGTAACTTACACCATGTAAACTATTTTCTACGAGATATTCCTTCGATCTAAGTTTCAAACTATTTCGCATATACCATAAAGGTGGTAAATAATTGTACTTCATTTTACATTACTCGTATAAATCCTTTCTCAAAAAATTTCCAGAAAGAAAAAATAAAACACTCGATTAAAAATTATACTTTTCACGTAACAGAAGAATAAATAGTATTATCCGTTACTATTCGTTCCAACAAACTATCATAATTATTCTTTACAAAGGTTGTATGTAAAAAAAAAAAGGGAGAATCGATTAGTTGGTTGAAAAAGCGCATGCGAATACATAAAAATGCATAACAGTGATAATCAACTCTCAACACGAGATATATATCACAAAATTATTATGTATTAGTATAGTTAGTTTCCTTTATATTACTCTGACCAAAGATCTGACATATATTACACATACGTGTATTAATCGATACATGATTTATTTATTCATACGAGTATAATATATTTTCTGGTATTAAAATTGACCTGGTTTCATTCTTTCTAACAAAACTATCTAACAAAATTATTTTCTTTAGCCATACTCTCTTCTAAGTTATTCCTAAGTAACATTTGATTGAATCGATTAAACAGTAAATTAATATTTTATATTTGCTTGATAATAGTTGTTCAAAAGTAAGTCACTGGTAAGAAAAATTGTAATAATCCCATACGTATTGAATGTATTGAAAGAAAAATATTCAAAAGATGTAAGTTCAAACCATATAAGATAACCATCGGTACTGTTTACAACTCTCAGTAAATTCTAAGAAATTCGTTAAAAATAAAATTCAAAGAAAAACATTCCTTTATTACCAGCTTAATTAAGCGTTCAATGTTTTGTTTACGTTCGGTACTCCCCGTTGCTTCACAGCAGGTGTCGTCAACCAAACATTGTTATTTCTTTGTTAAACTTTTTATTGACCTTCGTGTATGTTCGGTTGTTTTCGAATGTATTCGTAACTACTTTTTTAAATAATTGTTAGTCTTCTTCGAGCATTGGAAGGAATAACATGGATATTATTTAAAGTACGTCATTTTATTTCGAGTTTGCGTGTACGCGTGTGCGTGCATTCTTCCTATGCAAGTGAAATGCATATATGAACGAGTGTGTGTAGTGGTGACAAGTGATTTACACGTATATGGATACCTGCATTTATGGATATGGATTATACAGTATTGGATATAAGGGCAAAGTACATCTAAATGTAAGCTGACCATAATTTTGAATCTTTTTAACATTCGAATTCGACGAAAATAATTTTTAAATAATATTTAATAAAAAGAAAAGATTGTAATAGGTAATCGTAACATTGTAGAATGTTTTTCAATCGTACATTGTATGATACGTGTTAATAATTCACAGGAATAACTTTAGTTGCAAATAATTATAATTGTCGTTGGTAAAAAATTATGTTTTAATTATAATATGTCCTAAAAAAAATTTAGTTACCATCCTGCAGCCTCCCCCTACCTTCCTCCACCTCTTTTAACATTTTTATTTTAATTGCAAACAATTTATACACGTTTATTGAAGTACAGAATGTTGAAGTCTATTGTTAAAAGGAATGAAAGGAATTTGTACTATAGGGATTTAGTGTACCTTTAAGGGTTCTGTTGGGTACAACCCTTATCCTTTTCACTATCTCTCTTTCTCTCTTTTTTTCTGAGTCTCTCTCTTTCTCTCTCTTTCATCATCTTTCTTTCTTCATCTCATCTTTCTACTCGCCTAGAAAGTGCACAAGCAGCAGGAGCTTTTATACGTTCCCAGTTCTCATATTTCGAGCTTCAATTTCGGCGCGATTTCGATTCCTTTTTTTTCCTCTTTCTTTCTCTCTTTTCTATTTTTTTCTCGCTTGAGAAAAGAAGTCATTTGTCGAGTCGCGAACAATCGAAATAAGCCATTCTCAGCTTACGATTTAGAAAACCGTAAAGCTTTCAAATTAACGCATTGATACGTTCTTCGTTTTAAGATTTGTGGATGATCTTTCGACTATGAAATTTAAACTCTCGTTTATTGTATAATACATTTATTTGTTCTTAATATTTATCTACAATTTTATACATTTATAAATAATATTAATTACAATCTATGTGTCAATGAGAAACATTATCATTAGTCAAAAATATTTTATTACAAATTAGAAACTGTTTATAATTCGCAGGATAAATTATACAATAAACGTATGAACAGTGATCGTTAATGGATCTAATATAAAGTACCTAATTAAACGTGAACCATTTAGAAAATCTAAATACCAGGTTTAAACACACGAAGTCAGAGTTAAGTGCACGACGAAAATCGCATATAGTTGTTTATTCTAAACTCGTAGATTATTACGTATTCAGTTAAGGTGTCTAACGTTGATCGTACTCCAAGTAGTGTACACATATACACATATATAAGGTGTTTCACGATAAAGTAATGTTAGTTAGATGATGAAGAAGCTTTAACAGTATATAGCTGTTTAATCGTTTCCTCGTAAACACGTACGCAACCATGTGTAAAAGTATGGGGATAGTGGAACGTAGAATGACAAGGAATCTTAATCCATGCTACCGTAGAATTATGTTAACTAAAATCATGCTAGGTATCGTAGAAGACGAAGATCTAAAACCGAAGATGCACCTTTATAATGTCTCTGATCGAACAGAACTAAGAGGTACAACCTAACAACTCACTCACACCCTTATTCATCCACCTGTACAACCTAAAAGGGAGAAGAGACGATCATGTGTAACGAACTTGCCCTTGCATTATAGATTATTCTCGGTCGCATGGTTACAGGATCCTTAATGTTGTACCTTATCCGATACTCTCGTTGGGAATGCATCTACTCGTCCAAGTCCTTTGTCTTTAGTAAGACTTGTAAGTAAGACTAGATTCTCCTTCTCTTCCTACTAAATATATATTATACTTGTATCTAACACTATTAACGTGAGAAACCTTATATATTAGAAGATACGAGTATATAAAATTTAATAAGCAATCATATATTATTCTAAACAAATTTGTCAAGTATAAAATGTAATAAATTTTAATTCAATTATGTGCATTTTATTTGCTCTATTTTACACTCACCAAAAAAAATAATAAATCAATTTTGAAGTTTTATATTTCATTAATCTTAAAAAAAATCTTAGGAAATTCTTTCAATGGATTTTCTTCAATCTAGAAATTTATGTTCATGAAAGCAAGAAATTGATATATATTTAAACGGAATAAAAGATGAAAGAATCTTCATTTTGTACTTTATCGTTGGTACCAGCACCCCATTCGTGGTACTGGTAATAGTTATCAAGGTAAAATACAATAGGATTTCATCTGGAAGTACAGAAAAGTTTAGCTCGTTGGGGTAAACTCTTCTCTGCTTATGCGTTACATCAAGGGAGAAAGATTACACCGTAATCAAAGTTTTATTACTCTCTCTCTCTTTCTCTCTTCTTTCCTCTAGTTGTCTCTTCTAGTTGTTCTCATTTCAAAAAGATATAAAGGGAAAGGAAACATTTTAAGACCGTGAAATTACAAGAAAATAACCGGAAATATCCGACTTTTACTAACGCGAGATAAAATCTTCGAGATTAATGACTAAATCTTCTTCTTTTTTTTTTTTAAATAAAATATTCAATCCTCACTCAATCTCTTCTCCCTGAAATATGCTCTACTTTGTATTTTACCGAATTTAAAAGTAAATCTTTGTAAGTAGAAAAGAAAAGGTTGATAAAATTCTTTAAATTGCTGACAACGTTTCTTCCAAAGTCAACTTTCTCTCTCTCTTTGTCTTATTTTTATATTCAATTATATAAAAGTTTAATCAATAATTGTTTGATTTTGAAAAGAAAACAAAAATGATTTGACGTTAAAGAAAATGTAAAAAGCAAGAGAGTTAGAGGAGAAGGTAGAAGAAACTAGTGAGTGAAAGAGAGATATGAACGTTGAAGGGAACCTTTGAAACCCTTAAACTAATTACAAAAGGGGTATCGCTCGTAACTTTGGAAAAAGGTAAGAAGGAGACAATGCAAAAGACAAAGAAGAAAGATAAAATATATATAAACGGGTGTAGGAGGAGGTGTAGGAGTCAGAGGAAGAGAAAGAAGGAAGGAGAAGATCTAAACCCTCAAAGGGATGTCGAAAGTGCGAGCTGAAAGTAAAGGCTGTTGCTAAAGGGCCTCAGCAAAAGGGACGGAAACTGGTATACCGAGCGAAGGCTAATGTAAACGGAATGAGCTAAAGCGTGTATTACTTCCGGCCCTCGAAGGAACGCTGCTGGCAAAAGCCACGAACTGAGAGGGGTAGAAAGGGGGTAGAAAGGTGGAGGAAAGGTGGTAGAAAGGTGGAGGGGAGGTCCCAGAGGATAAATGCATCCTAACGTTATATACTACGAAGACTGTATCTTACTGGAGGATAAGTTTCTTTTACCTACCTAAATCGAACCTGCTATCATTTTGCAATGTGATATTCAAAACCATACGGTTTATTGCATATCATTTTTTATTAACAAGAATTGGTATTATTGTTTTATTTTCGTAGAAATCCAAATGGGTTAGATCATCACACGAGAAACGACACAGGACTTCTACCAGCAAGCAGAGAAAAAAGTCGATTCAGAAGTTTGACCTGGGATCAGTACGACCCGATTCATCAAAAATATCTCGAAATTGGTAAGTAGAATTTTTGAAGAGTTTATTATTATTAATTTAATCTCCTACCTCGAAACGATAAGATAGTCACAATTAGGATAGTTATTATATATTGGTGTCTGACGCAACTACATTGGTTATCTGACGCAACCCTGACTTTACTCTGACTTACCCTCGACTAAGTTAAATCAAAATCTTCTTTAAATTTTGGGCTATTTGCCCATAACTTTGTTTTCAATCTAGCTCAAATTTTCGCTGAGGAAACTCTGACGAGCACATTTGAAATATTTCACTAAAAAAGGCATCTACTATTTTTTACTGCAGCTTGATGCAACCCATACTTTCCTAGACTAAGCTATGACTTAGTTATATCAAAATATTCTCTAAATTTTTGTCTATTCGTCCATAACTTTGCTTTCAACCTACCTCAAATTTTCGCTGAGAAAACTCTGACGAGCACATTTGAAATATTTC
>JACGTP010000058.1:438414-456357 GCA_023678845.1 Mischocyttarus mexicanus | reverse complement strand
TTAGTTTCGTGGGCAATGTGAACAGTGTAGTTTAATGGATCTACTTCTGGACATACTTTTGGTATTGGTAATATTGGTACTTCACCAGGATACAATGCATATACACTGATCACACTTATGGTGAATAAAATGATCAATTGGTAACTTGCTGTAACAATAAATATAAATTTATTACTTATTTTTCATATCTGTGAGAATAATATTACCATATTAAAATAATTATTAAATATGTTTTCAATTAATATAAATATTTTTATTATTTATTACTTATTTAATATTATAATAATAATAATAATAATAATAATAATAATATATTTAATTAATAATTTAATATTGATCTGGTGGAAAAAGAAAATTGTCAGATTTCGTATTGCAACTCTGATGCAACACTGGCACATAATCCAATATTTATTTATATTTAATAATTTAATAATAAATTAATATATATATTTTTTAAATAAATATTACAATTTTACCATATTATTATTATTAATAATACAATTATTAGAAATATTCCAAAAGAGATATTAATTTGAAAAATATTCTTTCAATCAAGTATTTTAATATCTCAACTTGTTTTTATTATTCAATTTTATTAAATGTTATTAAAATTTGTTTTTATTTGGTAATAAAAAAAAAAGAACTTACCCATCATTGTTAAGACCAAAATTGTTTCGTTTCGTTTTGTTCAAATGCGACTGATATTATTCCAGAATAAAAAATGACTTTTATACTTATCCAAATTATTATTATTATTATCCAAATATTCTACAAAAGATGATTTATTTCTACAGATATGGTCTTATCGATTTATATATATTTTATTTTAATCTTTAATCAGAGATCCATCTTATCGATTGATATTTATTTCTTTCCATTTCTCTGATCAAATTAATAATAATAAATACAATAGGAAAGAAAGACAAATAATTTTATTATCGAATTTAAAATGCACTGAAATTGCATTTTAAATTAACCCTAAGCTCGATAATTTAAATACTCAAATAATTTCGAATCACGTTAAAAGATATTTTTATAAAAAATATTTCTTTGATATTAAAAAACAAATCATCAATTCACGAAACAATATTCAAAGAAAGAATTAAAAAATTATGAAGTAATTTAAAAGATTAAAATAAATATATTATTTAAGTGTTAAATATTTTCTTATAAACGTATTATTATTTTATAAAATAATTCAATCTAATTGTATGATATCGCATGACAGCTTAGATGATTCATATTTGCGTATAAGTTTTATGACAACACACACAGGACACATACACAGATAGATTTTGTTATCTAAAATATTGCGAATTATCGAAGGTAGCTTTCGACGATTAAATTATCATTCGCGGAAGTAGATATTAAAAATTTTTTTGTCGTTTAATACATACCAATGTATACCGGATAACGTAATGCGATCAAAAATAATCTTCTTTGTTTAATATATATTTTTATATTTAAGAAAAATCTCAAAAAGTCAATTTTCGTACTTTTCTCAGAATCAGCACTTGTTTCGAAGGTTTCGACGAATTTTAAAGAGACTAATGGACTTAAAAAACAAATGATACTTAGTTTATCGTGTAGATATTTTCATGTCCTTTAAAATAAGTGCCTGATCATCTTTGTATCTCAACTAGAAGCTGAGATATTCAAAATTCTTTGAAGATGGAGCGATTCTCGATGCAAAAAGTCAGTCTTTGAAAAAACCCTAGATCAATGCTAGTAAAAATTGCAAATATCTCGACTTCTAGTTGAGCTACATAAATAATTTTGCACTTATTTTAAAGGGCTTGATAAGGCCTACAAGATAGACTAAATATCATTTAGTATTAAAACCTATTAATCTTTTTAAAATTCAACAGAACTTCCTAAAAATGGTTTTCTTCAAAAACTGCAATTGTGTTTTGTCACAGAGAAATAATTCATTTTATTATAAAGATACAATATTAAACTATGGATAATATACATGAAATTAATTTGAATGATGGTTTATTTGTTTTAGGAATGAGGCCAAAAGTGAAAAATCATTATAGAGCACACCAGTTATCAGTTTGGTTACGATTAGTACCTGAACTTCATCGTGCTGGAATGGAAGATGTTGATTCAAGGCATAATTTATTCCGAGGTCATGCAGATCCGAGCCTTTACGACGGTTTGGTCAGACCTGATCCTTTGAGTAGAATAACCGAGGAATTTAAAAGAAAAAATTTAAGCACCGAACCACCAACAACGACAGATTACAGCATCACTACTTGTGTCAGTCTTATTCAAAGCACGAATCTTCAAAATATGCATAACGCCAGTACCGACACTTTGGCCAGTCTCGATGTTGCTGGGTAAACTAACAAAATATACTAAATTACTTATTTCAAATCTAAACACGAAAACTTAAAGTCTGGTATTAATTAATTTCATAATTTAATTAAAAATTTAATGTAAAATAATGTAACATTTAAAATACCAAATCTATACTGGATCTAAAAATATTTTTGGCAACACGAATAGATAACAGATATTAATTTATGGAACAACTGATTCTAATCTAATAGAAATTAATTGTATTTTTAATTGAATTATTTTATTTCAGATATGCTGCATATTCGACAGCATTGAGTGTGACGATAGCAATAGGCTGTAGTTTACTTATACTTAACGTTCTCATATTCGCTGGTGTCTATTATCAACGAGACAAGACGAGACTCGAGGTCAAGAGTCTCCAGCAGCAACAGATGTTGAATCAACAGTGTGGACCGCGTGGTTTCAATGAGTTGAAACAACCTCCTCCTTCGCATTCGCATTTTCCTGGTAGTGGTCAGGTCATCGTTGATGTTGAAAATGAAATGCTCAGAAGGTAATTCGATTAATTAATATACCAATTATTAATAATACAACTAAATATAAATATGGTAGAAAGAAATATTTTTCATTCTCATTTCAGTGTCATTTCAGATACGTGATTATTATTTTTACACTTTTATTTGTTGTTAATGTTTAGTTTATGCACGAGAAAGGTTCAATTTATAAAGCAAAAAGAGGATTTAATGTATTGTATAATTAGGATAATATTTATTAAATTTGATTAGATAATTAAAGATTTTATATTTTCTAATAAAGAAATGCAATGAAAGGACCTCCGAACGAGCCTAACACTTTACAAGGTACCCATACTCTACCACATCAACATCATTACCAAAAACAACATCAGCAACAACATGCCACCCTTCCTCGTGCTTCAGTCATGCAGGACATTAACCCGCAAACTCAAGTAAGGGAAAATAATTATTATGAAATTATTCAAAGTGTGTTTGTGTGTTAACTTGTTAAAAATAATATTCAGGATGTTTTAGGAGATTGGTGAAATAAAATTACGTTTATTGGATTTATTGGAATATATTTTGTTAAAGAAAAATTGTCTCTCAAAAAAATACAGATTCTAACCGAGAGTATTGTATTCAGATTGATACGTTTTGCTAGAAAAACCACAGAGTAGTATGTCATTTTGTATTCTGGGAATCAAAAACTAAAAAAGAGAGGAAACTGACCAATCCTTTTGTAAAGATTTTATTGCTGAATTCTTTCAAAAAACCTCAAAACTATCTGATAGGATGATATCGTTCAGTTTCAATTTACAATGACCCTTTTCTTCATGTTTGTCATTTCTAAAAACCAATTTCGATTCGTTAAAGATTTCTCATTGAATTGTGACTAAAAATTCGACAGTATTTTTATTATTTTCCAAACAAATAATATTCCAATAAAATTACACGTTTTAGAACCAGTCACAGTTTCACCAATGATGTATTTGAACTACTTCAATTGTAAAAACTTGAATGAAAATTAACAATTAGATGCAATTAAAATGTTATTTATTTAATTAGAATAATAAATCTTGGATAATAAAATACTTTCATAGAGTTCTGAGTAAAACAATTGAGTAGAGGAGTGATAGTAAAAATGTTAAATAAAATATTAGAGGAGGAAAATATATTGGTTTCTGTTTGTATTTTGAAATATTTTTCAGGGACCACCTAATGGATCTATACACCTAACAGTACCACGTGCACCACCACCACCACGTGCCAAAAGTCCACCAGAAAATCAACCATTATTGCAAAGTACAACTGTTTCTAGTCGCGTGTCACAAGCAACTATGAGCGAAATGAGAGTCTGATGCTTAGACCCCCCTCCAAAGCCGGTCGTCCCGGACGTCCTAACGGCGTCGACCTTGCTCTAAAAAATCCTCGTCTGTGTAAAATAATTACATATATATATACATACATTCATACATGTATAAATATATATATTTAAATCATTATAAAAACAATAAACCACAACGAGGAGTTGGGAGGGGGGGAAAAAGCAATCAAAGAGAGATTGAATAATGAATTTAACATAATTCCACTGATGTAAGAACAACCACTACGAGCGAGTATAATATTCCTTTTCATTCATTGTAATTTGAAGGATAAACAAACACTATGTATTTAATTAATTAACAGGTCGTCATTATTTATCGATCTATCGAATACTTTTACTTCAGACAATTTGAAGAAAAGAAATGTACGAGTTTTGGTCGAGAATGGTTATTAACAATCAAATAATACCAATTAGCCTAAATCATCATCTCTTCTCTCTGTATACGATACACTACAAGGTGTTGTTTTTTATCAATGATGTATTTGTTAATCGTGTATTTGAGTTTAATTAGAAACAATTTTTAATAATGGATCAGATTTGAGAGAAGTGATGGAAGAGGTGGAAGAAAACGAGAAAAGGAAGGATTTTATAGATGAGGAAATATACAATGCCATATTTTTGCATTACTTTCTTTTTTACAAATTCTTTTATACAAATCTTTTTATACAAATTTTTATATTCTACAATTTAATAGGACAATTGATTTATTTGAATACTGTTGTTTAGAATTTTAATATCGTATCACTGTATTGAATGAATTTTTATTTAAAGTTGAAATTAATTTCTTTTACAAGCATTGATGAATTATAAAAATTTAATATAAAGTCTTTCAGTAATGTGTATTATTTCAATGACAGATTAAATTGTCACCTAATTAAAAAACTGCATAAAGTCTTGCAGAAAGCCTTGCATAAAGCCTTGCATAAAGGTCTGCAAGAGTCCTAAAAATTTTTTAAAAATGTATTTCTTTCTATTGGAGTTCAAGGAAGATTAGATTTTGAGTTTATCTTTTTTACATGCAATTATTGGTGCATTATCCTTGAAATAATCTTTGCATAATCTTCTTGAACCATGTTTCATTTATCTAATTCAAGTCTCAGGACCCTCCCCAATTATTTTTCACTTGAAAAATAAGAATAGGAAGAAAGGAAAAGTTTGTTCTAACTCGATTTGATCCACCACAGAAAGTCCTTCTAATTTCTCTCAAATCTAGAAACGTTCTATCATTCAAATAATTATTTTA
Organism: Mischocyttarus mexicanus; assembly: GCA_023678845.1. Lineage (NCBI taxonomy): Eukaryota > Metazoa > Arthropoda > Insecta > Hymenoptera > Vespidae > Mischocyttarus > Mischocyttarus mexicanus. Next base: position 450,911 of record JACGTP010000058.1, on the reverse strand, counting down.
CTTCTCTAATTTTCTTTTGCAATTTGAGAACAAATTGAGTAATACAAGATAAAGTAAATAAAAGAAAATCTATCATGATATAAAACGTATACTATAAATATACCTTTTTTAAGGTACCAACAGAAAAGATAGGAAAGATAAAAAGATCAATTTTCAAAGGCTTGCTAAAGATCAAAAAAATAAAACAACCACCTTTCCTCTTCAGGATTAATTATAAAAGATAACGTAAAAATAATACAACAAGAATATAAAATAAAATAATAATAATAAATATAATATAAAAATAAAAAGAAAAAAAAAACAGAGAAAAGAGATCAAAGTAAAAAAAAAAACGTGAACAAACGAACGATACTAAAAAAAAAATAATACAGTTCACGTAAAATAAATAAATTACTTAATCTACCACGAATGTTAGATGTTCTTTGTAAATACATAAACAAAAAAAAAAAAAAAGAAACACGTAACACTTTATACCGTAAACCCGCCAAAAAGTTTGCTACTTTCTAAGAAGAAAAATGTGAGAATAAAAAAAAGAAGAAGAAGAAGAAGAAGAAGAAGGAAGAACAAAGATGAAACAGGAAGAAGAACAAGAATAAAAGGAATGAACAGGAATGTGAACGAAAGGAAAAACTTTAACGTTTCTTCCTTCGTTTATTCCGTTTTCTACATTTAAGGAAAGATACTTCGTAAAACGGGAGTGCATGTGCGCGTGTGAGTGTGCGAGTAATGTTCCAGGATGGCCAGGAATAAACTGGAAGAGTGAGTGGGAGTGACGGAGGGGTGGGAATGGGAGGACACAGACAGAGAGAGAGAGAGAGAAAGAGAGGGAGAGAAGGAAAAAAAGGGCTTTGTACATCTACAATGATTCCTCCTCGTGGCTATTAGACGATCCTTCAAAGTCACAAGCAAAAGCTTGTCTACTCGATTATTTATCTCCTATCGCGAACACATCAATGATTTATACGTAAATGTGACACTTCGAAAACGTGGATTCTCTATGATTTATTACACTCGTCTCTGCGCGTTTTACCAAAGTACAACTCCACCCTTTCATCCTCCTCCCACACCCTACGCGTTAAGATTTGTATCTATTTTATGTTTACTTATACGTTCCATTCGTACATTGCATGTATGTGCATCGATGCACAACTCTAACTATGCTGACCAAGGAAAAATATTATCTTGGTTATTATTTTTTTTTTTTATTAGAAATTGTATTGGAAAAAAAAGAACTTCGTTTGTAATTTTTGTTTCATTTTTATTTTGGTAATTTAATAATTTAAATATATTTACATAAACAATTATTACAAATATAAAATTATTTTAAGTTTAATTAAGTTTCCTTTTTTTTTATTGGTTTGTTTTTAAAAATGTTCAGGATCGTCCAAAAAAAGTAGAATGATTTTTATAATATTGTTAGAATGTACAAAGCTGTGTCAGGAATGATTAGAATGATGCATCATTGTGTTATTGCAATTCCAAAAATAATGCATCGAGATGAGAATGATTGGTTAATAAGTAAATATTTAATTTGCCAAATTTTCAATACCGTCGCCATGTTTCTATTCTCATTTGAGCTTTTATAATTTAAATGGAAAATATGTTTTCCTTTGGTTACAAAATATTTGTCAATACTGCCATATCAACACTGCTGCCATATTTTAATTATTTAATATTATTCATTATTTATTATTTGATTTGAAATGATGAGATAAATGTCTATGAAAGTTCGTAAGTGGCATTAACTTCGATACCATAACCTCGTTAAATGTCTTTACTGTTAACTAAATTCATTGATATCAGTGAAATATTGATACATATCGATAAGAAAATCAATATTTTATGATCAATGCATTTAATCTTTAAAATAGAATTGTCTTCAATTAATGCATACATTTAATAAACAAAATCAAAACATTTTTAACCAATGCTACCACTGGTGGTCAATTTTTCAAACTTACAAATCAAAATGGTTTCTATCTGATAACTAACCTATAATAATTATTCCAAATTGTAAGAAAGTAATGTAATTAAAATACAAAAAACGTGTTTTTGGTATCGACATTAATACCAATGAAGGAGACAATTCTTTTCGATTAGATTTCTTTCTTCCTTCAAGTCAATGGCATGAAAAAAAAAAATAAGAATGTGAAATGGCCAGCTGTTAATCTCGCACCGTATAATGTATGTATATGCTATTCGTGAAATTTTTTGTAAAAAAATATGATTATACATATAGAAAGTAAGATTTAAGGGATAAGAAATAAAAGAATCCGTTTACGCGTATTACACTGCCACGACACTGAAAGAAAGATTTCAAAATAAGTTGGGAAGGAAAGAGAAGAGGGGGAGGGGGTCAATATACAAAAAAAAAAACACAATCAAAATAATCGAGAGTGAAAATGTTGGCAATGACTAACTATGCGACTGATCGAAATGCGTTATTACGAATAAGGCCAATGATTAATGAAAAATAAACTATCGAAAATATAGGAGTTAACGTAATTAAAAAGCCGAATCAAAACTTTTGTACATAAACTTATCGATGAAATAATAATTAAAAAAGAAAACTGATAAAATAAATCAAAATAGAAGCAGACACAGCAGTAATTGTGAAGGGTGGAGAATGCATATTGCAAGAAAATAATTACAAACAATTATAAATAAATGAAAATCAAAGATAAATATGTTTTGCGTGTTTTTTCGAAGTAAGATTTAAGAAAGATGATTCAAATAAATGGGAAAGAGAGAAAGAGAATTATGTTAGTGATTTAAAATAATAATAATCGTGCAACTACACTTCGTTAAGCGAAAATACTTGGATACTTTTTGCAAAATGAAACAGTTGAACAGACGAGCATGAAAGAACGTTGTAAGATCTCGTAAAAGAATGATTTGTAAGAAACTGAGGAGGATGATAAGGGTGAAAGGTGAAAACCACGAGTGTGAGTTATGCGAATTACGCGATATCATCAAGTATGGACAATCTAATTATATTTCAAAAAAAAAAAAATAATAAAGAAACATTAACGAAAAAATACGAGTAAATGAAATGGATGAGAAAATAAAGATTTATAAACGCTGGGGTATAGTAATCGTTATTTAAAAAACAAACAAACAAACAAACAAACAAATGCGTCAATGCATTACCACTCGGGAGAGTTTAAGATGTTAAGAAATTTAAATAACATATATTATATATACATATATATATATATATGTATGTATAAATATGTGTGTGTGTGTGTATACAAAAAATTACACATACGTGCAACAACACAATTACACGCACCTTACACTTACGCAATAACAGACATTAAGCGCGAAACATTTCAACACGATAAATCATATTGTAATGAATTTATTAATGACGGATATAATTATATTTATGTAACCTTTAGCTGGCCTCGCGTTCTAATTAGAAAGATACTTCAAATACAACTTCCGGTTGAGTGCGAGGCTGCCTGTTACGTTTAATGTTTTTGTTGTCAAATTGTAAATATATAAACGAAATACATGGAGAAAATTAATTGTACCTTTAATCAAATCTCATTTAAATTTAGATAATATTCTTTTAACTTTATGCCGTCTGTAAATCTTAAATATTAATTTGTTTATTCGATTCTGACATAATATTAGGTCTATCTACCAGTAGACCTAGTAACTTGGAAATTTTAGATTTCAAAAACAAAATTCGAAGATGATAATATAAATTCTTTAAAGTAAGATATGTCATCTAAAAATTTTCGATAATTAAATTAAAATTACATAAATGGTCTTTTAATATTCAAGAAATATTGTTCAGTTTTTTTAAAATTGCACCAACGTGGTGTTACCGAACGGCATAGAGTTAATTATTTAATCTACTTAAACCCCTATTTACGGTACGTATAACATTTGTTCAAATAACTTTAGTGTTTTTTATTTTTTTGTTAAAGTTACAATTAAATTGCACAACCCTGACGTTGAAATCAAAATGTCACCACCTATCTCAAATTATCTTTTGTTGGGAAATGATTTTACAGAAAACTGCATAACCAACGTATGATATTTTTATATATTAAAATTATTATTAACAAAAATCTTAACTCTAAGACCTTCTTTTTCTGTTAAACATTCAACAAGTGTTCAATAACACGAGAATAAATTATTTTATGACTAAATTTTGTAGAATTCAGAACGATACGACGGTCACAGCAACGCGAACGATAACCTAGGGAACTTGTGTCTAGGGACTTTTCAAGAATTTGCGATTGCAGCGTCGCGAATGGTAAACTGGAGAAACAGTGGGGAATAACCAACACGTTTAGAAAGTTTTAAAGTTGTATTAAATGATTTTAATGAACATTTAAGGTTGAATATTGTTTGGAAAAGGAAGAAAAATGTTCGAATCGAGTATCTATCAATGCTAAATTCATTTTAAATAAGTATTTGTAAAAAAAACTATGACTGCAATAAGATTTTCAATGATATTCAAGTTATTTTGATCCCAATTCAGAGTTTAATAGGATTTTTCTTCTTTCATGAATCCCTACGACATAAAATGTCAAAAATATTAATTAAAGATTAATAATTATTAAAAATTATTAACAAACTTTGTTGAGGTTTAAGTATTGTCTTCAATTTTTCGAAGGAAAAGAAGGATGTTGGTAAAGAATTACTGGAGAAATAAACAACACAAAACATGTCAAATACACTAAGCTGTATCTCTTTTCTATTTTTGTTTTTCCTTTCTCTCTCTCCCTCTCTCTCACTCTCTCTCACTCTCACTCTCTCTCTCTCTCCATTATCATCTTTTATTTGAATATTTTTTTTGTCGAAAAATCATCGGTACGAAAAAATGAAATGCTTATTAATATTTTTATCGACGCGAGCCGAAAAATTCTAAGAATAAACGTTACATAATTTTTTTTTTCTTTCCCCCATTATTTTTCTTCTCTTCTTTTTTATCACAACGGTGATAAATACGCAATTAGGACACGATTCTAATTTTGCCTGTCTTACGCATCATGCGAAATTTGTTCTCATCGTCGCACGAGTTTTGGGGTATGTGATTTTTATTATTTTTTGTTTGTTTATGAGTTTTTTTTTTTATCTTTTTTAATCGATACACATCAAACATGCTTCTTCCTTCTCTCTCACTCACTTTCTCACTCTCTCTTTCTCTGTTTTTAATTTTTAATTATTTCATAAAATATTTGAACGACCACCAAACACGTATATGCGATTCTTCCCAAACCCTAAACCTTCAGACACCCTTAATCAATTTTCATACACCGTGTGTTCGCATAATGTCCACTCTTAATTCATAACTTTTTCGTTCTTGAACATTCACTCCATTCATATTTCTCATTCCTTTATCTTACTTTCGTCAATGTCATTTTTTTCCTGCCTTTCGGATTTTATATGCATTTATTACAAACAAACTAAACAAAGAAAAATACGGTCCAACTGAATGGCAGTCTGTTCTCGTGGCACGGAAAACGCTATTCGAGGTTTGTTTATTTTTTTATCAATGAGAAGAAAAAAAAATAAAACAACAACAAAAAGACAAGAAAGATACGATACATCGATCAGATTCTTTTTTTTTTATTTAATAATATAATAATTAAAATAATAATAACAACAATAATCAGATCAAAATCTCGAATAGGGTTTTCCGTTTTGAATTGTGTGTGTTTTTTATTTTTTATCAAGGAACTTTACTTTTTTTTATTCTCTCTCTTCTTCTTTTTTTTTTTTATATTTCTTATTCAGATATTAATAATAATAATAATAATAATAATAGTATATAATTAGTAATGATGTTAATAATACAAAATATTATTAATAATAATAATGAAAAATAATTGTACAATAAGTTTACAATGATCGTAATGTTGTAACAATATACAGGGTAGTAAAAAGTTACTTTAAACGTTTTTTTCCCAGTCATATCAGATTTAACGAATACATATACACATATATACATATATATATGTATATATTTAAATATTCGTGTTGTGTACCTAATCGCGCTTATGTTTAAAAAGACAAATTGCATACGTATCGTCCTTAATTCAAATGCACAATGCACTTCTAACTATAGTTTTATTATATATATATATTTTTTTTTTAACTATTCTATCATTTTTTTCCCTTCTCCCAGCCCCCTTTCACTCAATCCCACCCTCCACAATTTTTTTCCATACTTCATACCAATCTCATTTATCCTTTAAGGACAATTAAGTTTCTTTTTTATTTCTTCTTCATCTTACACCTCTCTCTCTTTCTCTTTTTTCGATTCGTTCATTTAATTCATTCATTTAAATTATCAATGAACTTTAATTCATTCATTTAATTTATCAATGAACTTTAATTCATTCATTTAATTTATCAATGAAATTTAATACATTCATTATTTTCATTCATTAATTCATTGTTAATTAAATTCATTCATAATCATGAACTCCTTCATTAATAATTTATGTATTAATTTATTTATATTCATTAATCAATTTAATTCATTAATTTTAATTCATTGATTAAATTCATTGATTAAATTCATTGATAAATTTCATTCTATTCATTCATAACATGTCAATTAATCTTAGACGCCGTGAAAAAACATTTCTGAAATAATACTACTCGCTTAATATCAACTCTCTCTTATCATATAACGTTAATTATCGTGTAATATTAATTATTCTTCTCTCTCAGCATTTATTTTTTCCACATAAACGCAATTCATTCATACCATAAATCATCATTCACTCTTTCTCTCTCTTTCTCTCTTATTTTCTAACACGTGTTATCGCATTTCCCTAATTTGTTTTCTCACAGTGTACAACTGAAACATTAATCATCAGGTTTACAAATTATTCTCATTCAAGTTTGATCTAAATCCTTTGGCAAAACTCAATTTTATCAAGGCTAGACATTTTTTTAAATAATATCTTAGCCTGGGGAAATAGAAATCCATTATTTAAAACATAAAATTGATTTCTTTTAACCCAAACTATTTTCCCCAACTTGTTTCAAGTAAATAAATGATTTTAGTGTTAGTCTCAACCCTCAATTCATGGTGGGTAGATAGTTAAGGGTTTAATCCAACATTTCCCTTTTTTTGGGAGTAATTTAATTAATAAATGAAACATTGAATTTGTTTTAAATTAATTAACAATAAAATTGAGACACCCTCGGTAGCCTTTTGTAAGCCAAACTTTTATAAATGTTTCACATTCTTCTTCTTTTTATTATTATTATTATTATTATTATTATTATTAATTATTAATTATTAATATTATTCATTAATTCCTTTGTTTGTTTCTCATCATTTTATATCATTATTATTATTATTATTATTATTAATATAATCTTAAAATGTAAAACCGCGACTATATTTCATAAGTATAGTTATTTTTCTTCATAATAATAACGCCACTCGCTCTTTTTTATTCCTATTTTTGTTTTATTTTTTTTTTCTTCTTTTCTTTTTTAACTTTTGAACGAGTCTTTTTCTCTCTGTCTCTCTCCCCTTATTCTTTCCACACCCTAACAACACCACACCACACCACCCTCTCTCTCTCTGTCTCTTCCACTATTTTCTTGTCTCATTCTTATTTTTTAATTACTATCTTATAAGGTGGATACTCTTTTCGAACGAACTATGATCATCTTTAAAACGAAATGATATTTTAATGTTTATTTTTATTTATTTATTTCTATTGGTGTGTCGTTTGCTCACACTGGGACTCGATTCCAGGAATCTTTGGTTTACCAGGCAAGTCTTTTACCAATTAAACTATTAATTATTTAATTATTTTTTATGAAAGATAGAAATTATTAATCAGGTGTTGTATAAAAACTTTGATCATCGTTATTTAAATAAAAAATAAAAACAAGGAGGGAAGACTATTATTTATATTAATTATTAAACAATTACATGTTGATTTTAAGTTTTAATCATAAACAACATTTTAAATTAATAAGAAAATAAAATTAATTTTATTTTAAAAGATGAATCATAGTTCAACTTAGATTATAGATTCTTGGGGTTTCCCAAAAACGATCTTTTTTTCTATATCTATCTATCTATCTATCTATTTATCTATCTAATCTATCTATCTACCTATCTATCTACCTATTTATCTATCTATCTATTTATCTATCTATCTATCAACCTATTCATCATTCCCTTTCGTTCATTACACTATTTTTCGTTTACTTATTCGAGTGAAAAAAAAACAATTATGCAAATTGCAAACAATTATACATCACCACAACTTAAAATTATGCTAAGTTTAATGAAGTTTCACACGAGCATCTGTGCATATCTTTGTATCTTTTAAATAAATTTATTCCAAATATAAAAATTAATATTATTAATCCATAAATAAAACATTAAATACATATTATTCCATATGTGCATATTATTTATCTTTTAAATAAATTTATTTTAGGAGTAAACACTTAACTTGAAATGATTTTGCTCTGTTTTGTAAACTCTGGTGTTAGGGTAACTTTAAATATTTTTGACTTGATTTATGCACACGAGAAGTATTTCTTTTTTAGATATTTTTTAAATGACAGGGTTTATAGAAAAAAATTTATAGAAAAGAAATGATGAATAAAAGTAAACATAATTTAAAATGAAATAATAAAATCTATTTTTTTCTTTCTAATAATTGCTATTAATCAGCTTATGGTACGTGCGTTTTGAATTGTACGTTTTATCCTTTCCTATATAAATATGCATAATTAAAATTATTTTGCAAAATACACCTAATGCAAGGGTCATTGCAAACTTGTCGGTGTTGTGTTGGAACATGAAAAATACACACGTCTAATTTGAATATTTCTTTGTAAATATTATTCGTGTGTGAAATATGATGTTTTAAATACAACACCATGTATTTACTGATCACCATAATCATCATCATCATCATCATCATCATAATCATCGCACTATCTATCGTATACATAGTTTTCTTATTCATTTCTTTTTTGCATAGTAGTAATGGTGGTTTCCTTTTACTCGTTTGAATATTTTTCTACAAACGCATACCCCCACGTTGAAATATGAAATATCAGAGTTTATTTTTCTTTGCTGTACATGGAAGAAGAAGAAGCGTCCCTTTTTTATATTTTCGTTTCTTCAAGACTTTGTTTTTTTTTTATAAACGAGTTATATACGTGATCGTAGAAAATAAACTACCCTAATCGTTTAGCGTGGTTACACACGCACACGTTTTCACTGGGAGTCGAATTAACATAAATTGGATATTAAATCAAAAACAATTTTTAAAGTAAAGACAAATTAATAATAATAATAATAATAATAAATGATGGAATAATATTTTCATTATTTTAAGATTAAATTATTATTATTCCTACTCGACTCCTTCGTTTAGGCCATCATCATCATCATCATAATCATCATCATTATCATCCTAAGGTCCTCATATACAAATTTCCACGATTTTTAATTGCTTTGTACGTATATATTATTATATTAAGTTGTCTAATATAAAATGGAGCAAAACAAATCCACACAATTTGAATTCGAATCTGCTCCATTTCATACTTGGAATATTTAAATAATTATGCACGTGTTAAACATTTAAGGACGTAAATAATACCTTCACATACAAACAAACACACACACACACAATATACAGTTGTAGATTTAGTTTTACATTTACCTATACATTAGTCTAATTAAAAACTTGTATTATTTTCCATCGCATTTTCTTTTTTGTTTTCCTCATCTAACTCTTTTATGTATTTAAATACAAATAATATTGAAAACTTTAAAAATTTGTTTAGTAACAAATTTCTTAATTATCTGTTCGATTAAATGGGTGTGCAGATTTGTTGATTAACGCGTTACGAGTAATAAAAATGTAAAATAATGGAATCGACAATACGATCACCAAATTATGGTTTGTTCTTTTTTTTTGGTTTTTTTTTAATAACATTCTCCTTTCTTTTTCGATCTCGTTTATACTTAATCTAACATACTTTTGAATAATATATATCCTACAATTATAATATCTCTTAGGCATAAAATACGCTTTTATTAATTGAAACTCCTCAATGCACTGCTCAATTGTTTCTTTGTTTTTTATTATTTTTTTTTATTTTTTTTTTTCAACACTTTGACTGTCACCTTGGTCATGGTTTCTCCTGTGACGTCATAGTGGTCATTAGTTGGTCATAAACGACCAGCTACAGTTTCTCCAAAGTGTGTGTGAGCATTTGAATTACTTAAATCATAAAAGTTGAATGAAAATTTACATTTGACCCATTTAAAATATTATTACTGATTAGAATATACTTTGAAATAAACATATGTATCATAGAACGATGAAAAATTTTTATTGGAATATCGAAAAGTCTAAGATTCATCTCCGCAAACGCAACCCTGAGCAAAACATGTGATTTCGGTGTGGCAGTCAAAGCGTTAAACATCGTCGTGGAAAAAGTTAATATAGTTAATATAGTTATAGTTAAGAGTAAAAGTATATTAGTGATAGTAGTAGTTAGTAATAGTAATAGTAATAGTAATAGTAACAGTATAGTAATAGTGATAGTAATATTAGTTAGTCAAGTATGAAATAAAGCAAAAACAAATGCACACAATTGAATTTGAATTTGCTTTCATTCCATACTTAGACAATCTAATAATAGTAGTAAATAGTAAATAGTAAATAGTAAATAGTATTAGTTTAGTAGTACCGATACTAAAAAGTAATAAAAGCATTAATAATAATAGCAATAGTAGGAAGAATAATAGGAGCAAGTAGCATGGACAATAGTTGTGAATAGTAGTCGTAGTAGTTAGTAATAGTATTTTAAGTAATAAAGTAATAATAATAATTATAGTAGCAGTAACTGTTTTACAATAACAATATTAATAATAACCCTAACAATATACATAATTAATAATAATTAAGTATCAAAAGGTACTGTAAAATGCATCATGAATGGTCCTGCATTGTTAATTGTACCTTTTCTTCAATGAAAAAAATATTATTAAAAAAAGAAAATCAATCAAGTAAAGGAAACACAATGGACTTTGTTTGTTTGTTTGTTTAATAAAATACTTGTAGCATTAATTTAATGTGCGTATCCTTCAACGAGATTATTATTTTATTGCCGAGTATCTTTTTTATTTTTTTTATTATTCTGTAGCAGTCCCCTTTCCCCAATCGATCGTTCCACCCATCAAAAGGCACGAGACAATTTTTTCATTACTTCTCCTGTATGGCGTATACACATCCATTTATATATATTAGGTAGACCGTAAAGTAATGTCTTTTCTGATCGTATTAAGATTTGTTAATCATTTATCAACTAATCAGAGACTACTTTTATAAATCGTGTAGAAGAAATATTAACAACGACATTACTTTTCGGTTCAGCTGATATATAAGTATGTGTAGTAATAGTTGTAATAGTAGTAGTATTAATAATAGTATATGTGTATATATTTATATAATCGTAAAAAAAAAACACGAGTGTGTGTAGGTTGTCAAGTATGAAATGAACCAAATAATGCACACGATTGAATAGAATTTTGCTCCATTTTATACTTGACAGCCTAATATTATTATTACGGGCTTGTATATGTGTATATACATGTATATATGTATGTATATTATATAATCGAGGTAAAAAGGATCCAAAGTGGTGGGTTTTTCGTTAACTTACTTTTTAGTTTCTTTTTTTACTTTGTTCACAAACGTTTACAATCTTTCCACCACCACCACCACCACCACTGACCATCACAAAATATTGTTCAATTATCGTTGCACTTGTATATTTTATTTCTTCACCCCCATTTAAGTTTCGTGGAGTTTATTATTATTTAGGTAGAAAAAGGAAACAAGACAAGACAATATGCATGTCTCTTGAAAATCCTTGGAAAATCATCAGTCAATGATTTGAGGGAATGGAAAAGGAGTAAGTGGTGGTAGGTGGTGAGTGTTCGATGATGGAGAAAAAGAACGATCGACTACTGCTACTTTTTTTTTTTTATTACAACAAATGTATTTATGTGTGTATGTATTTATGCATGCACAACATGGAACAAAGGACAAGGCGAGGGGAATTGATTAGAAACCAAAAAGAAAATGTATCATCCTGACAGGAAAAATCAAAATATTGGACTATAGTTTATATTAGTTTGTCAAATTATGAGATGGAGTCAAAACAAAATGCACAATTCGAATTAGGAGTTGTTCCATTTTCGTACTTTGACAAGCTAATCATTTGGCACAGATAAGAAGGAATAGTTTTTATTTTTCTCTTTCAACCTGACACACACTGCTGGATTTATTCATGAAGTGACCAATAAAAAATAATAATAATAATAATAATAAAGAAGAAGAAGAAGAACTTGATGACGAAACTTTGACAAAGAAATCTCACCCCTCCAGTCCCAGGTAATTGTATTTTGGTTTTTGTGACAGAAAATTAAGAACAATTAATTTCGTATTGTGTTTAAATGATTA
>JACGTP010000058.1:368402-435425 GCA_023678845.1 Mischocyttarus mexicanus | reverse complement strand
TTTATGTGTGTATGTATTTATGCATGCACAACATGGAACAAAGGACAAGGCGAGGGGAATTGATTAGAAACCAAAAAGAAAATGTATCATCCTGACAGGAAAAATCAAAATATTGGACTATAGTTTATATTAGTTTGTCAAATTATGAGATGGAGTCAAAACAAAATGCACAATTCGAATTAGGAGTTGTTCCATTTTCGTACTTTGACAAGCTAATCATTTGGCACAGATAAGAAGGAATAGTTTTTATTTTTCTCTTTCAACCTGACACACACTGCTGGATTTATTCATGAAGTGACCAATAAAAAATAATAATAATAATAATAATAAAGAAGAAGAAGAAGAACTTGATGACGAAACTTTGACAAAGAAATCTCACCCCTCCAGTCCCAGGTAATTGTATTTTGGTTTTTGTGACAGAAAATTAAGAACAATTAATTTCGTATTGTGTTTAAATGATTAATTTAATACTCATTCATTTATTTTCTTACACACAGACACACAGAAACAAACAGACAGGAGAGGCAGACCAGGGAGGCAGATATTTTCAAGTACCCACAAAACAAATCCACGATTATTAATTATAAATTATTATAATTCTTCTTCTTCTTCTTCTTCTTGATGTAGGTATTCCCAGAAAATGAAAATTCAATATCAAACGATAACCATCATCATCAAATCGTTTGTTTCATCCTTTTCGTACTAAACAATTTAGAGATGAGATAATTTAAGATAAACCATGTTTTAAAACTTGCACGATACTTTTTCTCTTACCTTCTTCAACCATCATCATCAACTATTACTACAAACTACCTGAACGAATATTGCAAAGGTTCTAAAAAAAAAGAAGTAAGAAAAAAGAAAACAAAAATGATTGTATATACAAAAATTCTATCTCTCCTAATATTTTTTTCTGTTTTTTTTCTTTATCTATTATTATTATTATTGTAAAAAAATTCCAGCTTATGTAGTAACAAAAATTAAACATATATAAATATAATTAGATTGTCAAGTATGTAATGGATCAAAAAATGCATATAATTGGATTGAAATTTGATCCATTTCATTATTGACAATATATATTCATCAAGAAGGTTTCATATTCTGACAGAAGTACACAATTTTACAAAAAATTAAAAAGAAAACCTAATCTGATTAGAATAAATATACAGCTCAATAATAATAATAATTAATTATTATTATGACAATGATGATAATGATGATGACGATAGTAATAATAATATAATAATAATTGTAAGTTTAATATATAAAAACTCTTTCGATATATATATATATATAAAACAGTATTATTATAACAATTAATTTACTATAATAATCGATTGTAAATTTTCTTTTTTTATTTTTATTTTACTTTTTATTTTTTATATATATATATTTCATCTTCTTTTTTTGTTGTTCTTCATCGATAATCAAATCTCGTTTAGTCCTCCAAAGAAAAGAAATCAATTGAAATAATTGTATGAAAAATATTGAATGATTAAAGTTGTGGTGTGTGTGTGTGTGTTTATGGAAGGAAGAGGGTTTTGGTAGTTGGTTTAATATAGTTTCAATAAAATTATTTACACGCGCGTGTGTACGTTTTATGGTGAAATTTACTTTTAAATATATACATATATATCATTTTTTTGTTGTCAATGTATAATAATAATAATAATAATAATAACACAAATAATAATAATAATAGTAATGATAATAATAATAATGAACAAATAATTAAGATAAAAATTAAAAGAAAGAAAAATGACACAATAAGAGTATAAGACTCGTAATTAGAAATTATCAAATATTTAACTAATAGATTTTAAATGAAGATTAATACTCGTCGTCGTCATTGAGAATGATTTGAATTATTTTTTAATTTAATTATACCAATTATTAGATTATCAAGTATGAAATGAAACCAAAAAGTCCAAATAATTGAATAAAAATTTTGTTCAATTTATAAAATGAAGTAAATAAAAGAAATGCATTTAATTGAAATTTTGCTGCATTTCATACTTGACAAACTATTTTCTTCTTCTTCTTCTACTATCTTTCTCTTTCTCATTGAAAACGTTTTTTATTTTATAAGCCCGTAACAAACTTTATAGAAAAATTTTATATACACCCCGTATATAATTTATATAATATATATATTAATTAATATAAATTATATTTAACAATATTAGGTGTTGTAAAAAGAAATCCAATATTTTTACGTTGTTTACGTTTATTTTATTTTAATTTTTGTCTTCAACATTTTAATCTTACAATAATAAGATTTCTTTAAACTACACCCAATGTATATAATAATTAATATAATATATATTTATATTATATAAATAAACGGTAAGGAATCCTTACGAACTAGGTACTGTTGTAAAATACATTAAATTCGTTCTTAATCTAAAAAAAATTATAGAACAAATAGAGGAAATCCTCGTGGTTTCTTCCCTGCACCACTATCTCTCCCTACAAGTCTCAACCACACAAGTCTCAACCACACTGTCTCTTTTTTTTTTGCATACACGCATGTACCACCACACATGCAAACAACACACATGCACACTTACGATACACTCATTCATAATTATTATTATTTTATTATTAAACAAGGAAGAAGGGTTTTTAATTCAACGATGAATCGTTGCATGGAAGGTACCCCACCTTTTTTTTAAGGATCCTTCGAGATTCGGACTACAAACATAAAACGAGGATAGAAACTAATTATGTCTCGTTATAGTAGTAGTACTAAATAGTATGTACAAATAGAACAAAAAAAAAAACAAAGCAGAAGAAGAAGAAGAAAAGTTTTGAAAGAGAACATAATTTGACAAACCTTCAGAAGACGACGACGACGACGAGATTTCTTCTTTTCGATCCTTTTGCTCGATCTGGCCCTTTAATATTAAACAAAAAAAAAAACGAACAAACGAAAAACAAAAAAGAAAATCATGAGTTTTTGTATCGTCGAGACAATGGGCATCCTTCGAACCTCGCAATTATTTTTTTTTATGGTTTTTTTGTTTTTTTTTTTTCTTTAGGAACATAGGTGTACACATTTTTAAATCTTAGGTAAATACGATATTAAAGTCCTTCGTCGCGACCATATTTACCACAATAATAATAATAATAATTAATAATAATTAATAATAATTAATAATAATAATAATAATAATAACAACATGATAATAATATTAATAATAATAGAATGAATATGAATATAATAATGATTACGATAATTCGTATGAATAAATGAATAATAATAATAATAATTAATAATTAATTAATAATTAATCTTAATAATGATAGAGTTTGAAACCGTGACGAATCACGGTGTCCTTATTTAAAACGCGAGGAAATTAAAGGAAGAATAAAGGATTGATTGGTGACGGGAGTGATGGGGGTTGTCTCTTTGAGGATCGGCTCGCGTCGCTTTAGAAAAAATAATAATAAATTCATCTCGATTAAACGATAGATGATGTCAATGGTTAGGTGTGTATGTATATTAGTAATATACCAAAGTAACGTTGTTCAGTGCACGGTAGAACGCGCGAGTAAGTTTGATCACGAATGTTTGACGACGATAACACCAGGCCGTTGTTGGGCCTGTTGTTGCTGAGCTTGGAACTGAAGGAAATTGTTAACGTCAGTAGCGTGAAGTAATCGTTGCTGTTGTTGCTGTTGCTGTTGCTGTTGCTGTGGTTGCTGCTGATGCTGTTGGTGTTGTTGCTGATGAAGTTTTGTGGTAGTAGTTGTAGTTGTAGTTGCAGTAGTAGTACTCGTAGTAGTCGAAGATGTCAAACACACAGTCGTTGAGTTAGACGAACTCTGATTAGTCGATGGTATCGTTAAAGTTTTTTGTTGTTCAGTACCAACAGTCAATTGCAAAGTCGTGCTTGTAGTTGAGTTATTTGTAGTTGTACATTTAACGTTTGATGAGGATGATGTTTTAATATTAGATTTATTTGTTAATGCCAATGGTTCGTTGGTCAATGCCAATGGTTCGTCGCTGAAAAGATGATCACCTTCGAGATGCCGAATTGCTTCGACTATTGTTTCAAGGTTTTGACGGGATGTATTGGCCAGGTAGAGTCTAGCTTGTGGGGTCCCATCGTCCAATGAGTTTGACGGTGACGGTAATCTACCCAGAAAATAATTTTTTCTTCTTTACTTATTTATTTCTTTCTTTTTTTTCAGATTCTTTTTAATCTTCCCCCCCAACCCTTGACGTAAAACTCTGATGCAACCCAGTTTTACTGTTTATTATAATTATAATTGATAATAGAATTTTACTAAACCCTTCTGACGTTTGGAAATGTGCAGGAACAAATGTTTCAAGAAAAAATGGGAAATAGAAAAAATTTTACCTTTCAACTTCGACCTTTGGTTCAGCTTTCATCGCAGCCTCCAAAACACTTGGCAATCTTTGCGGTTCCGGGGGTGGTGAGAAAGGTCTGCTCGGACTGGTCGTGATGTATTGCGGAGAAGCACTTTTAAAATCAGCATTAGACGAACCATAAGTTACACGACTCGATGACGAAAAGGAATCAGCAGTGGTTTGTTCCTCTAAACTCGCGAATACCGGGTTTTGTGCGAATGCAACGATTTTCGGACTACTCGGTCTGGATTCCTCTTCTTTTATCAATTTCTCAGTTGGCACCAAATCACCAGGTTGCGGTGACAACGGCGGTGAACTTGGTTCAGGACTCGACGTTTCTACTGTTTGAGTGGACCCAACTGTTGGTAATGACATAACTGAAACCACTTGCAATGCTGCTACTGCATCCTCTGTTTCTTGGTTCATTACATTGTCCGTATGTTCAATTACCTGAATTACCATGAACAAAATAATGACGGTGAATGAAAATATATTGCAAATACTATTTGAAAAAAAAAAAGAGGTGTCTGGTAAAGATAATGTCTAACCTCGTGTGGCTGATAAGCTATCAACTGATTATCTGCGAATCTTTCAGGATACAGCTGACTCTGAATGGCTCTCATCTGTTTTTCCAAATGCAGTCTTGCGTGACGTTCTCTCTCCAACTGTCGTCTAAGTTCGACAACCTCACTGCTGCTAACAACAGAATGGCCCTCCGTTGTTACTGTAATTACTGAAAGAGGTTCCGGAGACATGCTGCCCAATCCTTCGTCACCGCTCTCGCTTACGTGGACTGGTAAACTCACTACAACCCCTGTGTAACATAACGTTTCAATTATTTGGATGAGAAGGAACTACATGAGAGAAATATTTTAAGGGAAGAGATAATATTGAAACAAGGTAAGACACTTTGGAATAATCAATCATGTACAGAAATTATTTTATAAATTCAAGATGAAGAAAAAAGTTACCTTGATTATCAGGTTTACGTTTCTTTATAGGTAAATCCCCACCCTCGTGTTGATTAACCAATCGTTTCAATTGACAGTTCTGTGATAACAATTGTGTTTTCTCTTGCTCCAATTGATAAATATATTCGGCAGTCTGTTGAAGTATCGCTGCCTGTAACAAAAATGATAATGACGAAATATTAATACAAGCAAGTAATTATAACTTTTTTCTTTTTTGCACGATACAATGCAATTCTATGCAATTCTATGCAATATTTATTTAATTAAATAATAACAATATTTATTATTTCATCTCATTGAAGAAGAGTACTCCTGTAAACTAATTTGTCAATTCTCATTTAAAAAATCATTTGTATAAAAAACAATTAACAAAGCCCACTCTCCATAAATTATAAAAATACGCTAATAAATTGCATATCATTAAATAAACCAATCAAAATGATTTGGTTTCGTTTCATAAAACTAGCTTAGTTATTTTTCTAAATAATTCTTATTTTAAAACTAAATTCAATTTCTTTAGTTAAGAAAAATAATGTCACTCATGAAGATGGGGTTCCATGGTTACTTGATCCACCATTTGAGATGAATCGAACGTAAACCAAGAACACGTGTACGTAGTAAACCGTAGTAACGTAGTAACGTAGTAACATGTAGTAACACGTAGTAAATACCAATGTGTTGAATGCAGGTGATTCTTACGTAGTATATACCCAAGGTGTTGTGTAAACAGGTGTTTCTTACGTACTATTTACAACCTGTCCCGGAGAGAGTACATGGGTAAAAGTAGGAGGAAGAGGAGAGGACAGGAAGGGATTTCCTGTTTACTTGGAATAAAGTTAAAGGGTTTCCCCAGACGATGATAGGTCTCTTGGTTCGTAGTATACACCACGAATCGATGACATCCTGTATATCTCGTATCTATCACCAACACTACTACGGGTACGTACCCAACGTAATATTAAAAATAAAATTATTATGAATAAAATAAAGATAAAGTTTAATAATAGTTGAACGTTCCAACAGGTCTAAAACAGAAAAAAGAAGAAAGGGGCCCAGTTTGACTGACACACACACAGAGACAAGGAATGGTTAGAAAAGGTAATTGAGACCGGGTGTGCACGGTTAGCACCTGCCGACAGGTGGTTAACGAGAACCATATGCCGATATGCTGATGCTTTTAAGATGTTACGTAAGTTTCTATGGTCTTATAAAAATCATATATTATTTTCAATAATTCCTGTAGCTTTGTTCTACGTATTATATATGAAATGATTTTTGCAATAGGAATTATTCAAATAGAACAAAAAGCCTCGATTGGATACTTTGAAGAAGTTGTCCTGACAAAACCAAGTACATAGGATTTTTTGACTGAGCCATCACAGTAAGAAAATGACTTAGTTTTCTAATAAAAACTTGGAAATAGCTATTAAAAAGTATGTATAAAATACTGTAATGATGAAAGTACATTCTCCAGAAAGTGTGCTCTCGCGCAACATCATTTTCTAAAGTTTCTGTGATTTGTTCTTACTTATTAATAATAACATCATTTCCCCAATAGAAATTATTCAAGTGNCCTGACAAAATCAAATACACAGGATTTTTTGGAAGTGCCACCCTGGATAGAAAACGACTTGGTTTTTTCAAAGGAACTTGGAAACAGCTTTTTAAAATTATATTCACGCATTAGTAATAAGAACAGGAGGTTTTTAGTCGGTAGGCGGTCTGTATTGGGACCGATTTATCCAGGATAATTTCCTGGATAAAACGGAATCCTGGACAGACTGAATCCGACACTACCCCAGGAAATCGGGCCTGGGGTGTCTATGAAGATTTTCCTCCTACCGTAAAAAAAAAAAAAAAAAAAACAACTGCTGCTGAGTTGCTGTTGACCACTTCGGACATTTCCAGAAAACACTGAGGACTGCCTGGAAACTTTGAAGTAAGTATTACGATGAAATGGAGCAGTGAAATTTGCTCCATTTGATTCTTGAATAGTGACCTACTTTTCCCGTTTAATGGCCTTGATTCCAATCGTTTAACGACCCTGATTTCTCTTTTAATGGCCTTGAAACTTGAGTTTGACCTAGTTTTCGCGATTTTACGACCCTGATTTCTCTTTTATGGCCTTGAAACTTGAGTTTGACCTAGTTTTCGCGATTTTACGACCCTGATTTCACTTTTATGACCTTGAAACTTGAGTTTGACCTAGTTTTCGCGATTTTACGACCCTGATTTCTCTTTTATGGCCTTGAAACTAGAGTTTGACCTAGTTTTCGCGATTTTACGACCCTGATTTCTCTTTTATGACCTTGAAACTAGAGTTTGACCTAGTTTTCGCGATTTTACGACCCTGATTTCTCTTTTATGGCCTTGAAACTTGAGTTTGACCTAGTTTTCGCGATTTTACGACCCTGATTTCTCTTTTATGACCTTGAATCCTGAGTTTGACCTAGTTTCCGCAGTTTTACGACCCTGATTTATCGATTAATGGTTTTGAATCCTTTGATTGGTCCAGTTTAATCGATTTTCGATTAATGGTTTTGAATCCTTTGATTGGCCCTGTTCTGTTTAATCGATTTCCGATTAATGGTTTTGAATCCTTTGATTGGCCGAGTTTTGTTTAATCGATTTTCGATTAATGGTTTTGTAGCCATTGATTGGCCCAGTTTTGTTCAATCGATTTTCGATTAATGGTTTTGAATCCTCTGATTGGCCAGTTTTGTTTAATCGATTTCTCGATTAATTGCCTCGAATCCTTTGATTGGCCCAGTTTTGTTTAATCGATTTCGTTTAGGAAATTATGCGGAAATAATAGGGTCTTAAAAAATAACACTTTCGATTCATATTATAAATTAAATATATATTCTGTTAAGATCAAGTATACATATTTTTTAAATATACATTAGTATATACATAAATTTTTATATTAATATATAAAATAGTAAATTCTTAGGTAATTTATAGTATAAAATCGCATATAAATCGTATAATAAATAGTATAATACAATAGTGTAATGTATAGCGCATACAAATTATATAATAAATATTAAAATATAAAGTATAATACAATATTATAATATAAAGCGCATACAAATTGTATAGAAAACAGTATAATATATAATATAACACAGTAGTATAATATAAAACGCATATAAATTGTTTAACAAATAGTAGAAAGCGCATATAACTAGTATAATATATAGTATAATATATAGTATAATACAAAAGTACAATTTAAAGCGCATATAAATTATATAATAAATAGTATAAAGTAATAGTAAAATACAATAGTAGGATGCAATAGTGCAATAGCGGAATACAATTTTAAATTATTTTAAAACTATATTTTAAATTATAAAGGTAATGCTACATTCCTACAAAGTAAAGTTTTGGAAAATTAGCATTTTCCTTCCAAGTCGTCGTCTGCATTTGTATGAAATATCTTTAATATAGACGATGCTAATTTTATTCCCTTGATTTACAAAGGTCCGGAAGACTTGTACATTGTGTAAAATGTACTTTTTGTGGTCCATGCAACGTCGTAGTCTTTGCTACAGTCCTCCAAAGTCAAATCTTGGAATAATCGCATTTTCCTTCCAAGTTGTCGTCTTCGTTTATTCGGGATATCTGTAAAATAAACGTGAATAATTTTATTCTCTTGATTTACAATGGACAGGAAGACTTGTACCTTGTGTAAAATGTACATTTTGTGGTCCATGCAACGTCATAGTCTTCGCTACAATCCTCCAAAGTCAAAGTTTGGAATAATCGCATTTTCCTTCCAAGTTGTCGTCTGCGTTTATTCGGGATATCTTTGATATAAACGTTGCTAATTTTTTATACTTGATATAGAAAGATGCAGAAGACTTGTATCTTGCGAGTTTCATCTTCTGAGACTTTAATTTAAACGTAGAAACATAATTATTCCTAGTGGGAAAACGTATATGTTCGTATAATAAATGTTCATTTGTTTTATTCGGTTAGAAAAGTAATATCATGGAGGAAGGTCGAAGATCCGCAATTCCTTTGGGTTCTATGAACCTCAACTAGTCAATTCCTCTTTCCTCCTTGCCTCTCTTCTACTCTTCCCCCATGTCTTATTTAGTTACGTGCTTCGTTAAGAAGATATGCTTTGCGGAATCCCTATCGACATATATTTACCGCAACCGTTGCGGTTTAGTCACGAATGCGGTATCATCTCGTCGTAGGAATTTTTCTAAATTATCCTTCACATACATACACATACACACATACAAAAATACAAACATACATATCTTTCTGATAGTTCAATCATCGATAACAAATAATTCCTACAAATTACAAGATAATGAAATTGTACTTTTAAAATCCATATTTGGATTTTTACATATAATAATAATAATAATTATTATTATTAATGTATTAAGGAATACATTAAATTAATTATCTCCTAATTTGATATACAAGAAAATATAAATGACGTTGCAAGAGTAACAAAGAATAACAATTTTTCAAGAGGATTAATAAATGATGAGAATAAGGGTATTATTTTCTCTCCCTTTCTCTTTCTTTCTTTCATATCTATTCGTGGTAAAATCTTGTTCTCTTCGTGTTGCACATTGGTGGTAGTGTCCGGTCTTTGGAATGCCGCTGCCATAGTTTCTGCAATAAGAACAAGAAGAAGAAGGCGAGCGTCGTTCTCCCAGAACTCCACACGAATGATCTTGGTGGGAGAGTAGTTTCTCTTCTAAAAGAAAAAAATAAGACAATTAGATAGAGACAGAGAGAAGGTATGGTGGGGTTATAACGAGTAATACTTAACCATTCCTGTTTTCCTTCCCCTACACACAAATCCATCCCCTATTCTCAACCATTCGTGTAAACCAAAGTGATTTTTAGAAACACATATTCATTTTTAAGTTTATTATAAAATATCTATTTTACTTTTGAATTAATTAATGTTGTATTTACAATTAGAATATTATAAAATTATTGGGAAGATGATTGATATGGAATACTGAGAAATATATTAAAGTAGGAAGAAGTCATCAAGAATCATCGACACAACTGCAACAGCAAGTTGAACTCAATGGAAACTGCATTCGATTAAAGAACAAAATATTAGTTGTTTTGCCAAGCCACGAAACCGTACATTATCGAACGAGAGTAGAACGAGTAGAGAGGGTAAGGGGATGAGTGGGAAGGGCAAAGTTATGCAACTGCATTCTGAAAGTGGCATAGAATGTCTAACGCGAACCTCTCGAAGAGGACATTACTCCCAACCTCGGTGGGGTTGGGTTGGATTGAATGGTTGGTTGCAATGGCATACAATGAATTTTCACTGTAGACTAATTTTAATTTAATAAACATGCAATATAAATTTTATTATTACTCTCTTCCCACAGTTTTCTAAAGGAACGTATCAACCGTGTAAAAAAAACAAATCTTTCAAGTTAAATTGAACCAGATGAAAATTCCTGATTGATTATAATATTGTCCAGTATGAAATAGGACAAATGTTTAATTCAATTATGTGCATTTTTTGTTGCATTCTATACTTGACAAATCTAATATGATTGAGTAAAGGAAAGACAATGAAAAGCGCGTAGACCTCGCGACCTTGGCCGTGATCATGAACTGAATCGTACTCTCTCACATTCTCTCTCTCGTAGCCCAGGCGTCGGCGTCGGCGTCGGCATCGGCTTATCTATTCAAACATCGAATCTGGAACATGCGTGCGCGCAAGCATGCAAATGCACAGATGCACAGATGCACAGACACACACACACATGCACACTAATTATATACATTTTTTTCTTTAAACATGAATCCTATTAATAACGTAATTGAATTCTCACGATACCATTATCATCAAATGACTTTATTAAAAATACTTGGACTATGTTTTAACTTAAAAACGATAACCCTGTATAAACTTAAACCATCTCCTGTTACGTGGTCAATACTTATTCTTTTATGCAACATGTTAATACAGAATAAAAGAGAACAAGTATTAAATCATGCTGTAACAGAATGTTCCTCGTTTGATCGCTGTTATCGTTCAACGATAAGTGAAATAATCTTGTTTACAATGCGTTTAAAATTCGATGGAAATTTTTCTACTAAGAAAAGAAATAAATGATGAAGTATAATGTAATGGCATATTTAGTCGAACACAACTAACGAATAGTATTCGATTACACGTTGTAAGATGTAATAGAAGAAAGGCGTCTTATTAACAGCACACATACACATACACACATACATAGAATCAATGGGAGAATGCAAGAACTCGAGTGCAGTTGTGTTTAGTTTGCTTAGGCTTATCTATGAACGTTGAGTGGTGTGTTTGTCAGAAAGACTTATGATAAGACACGTTTCAAAGAAAGTAACTTAACTCGAATGACGTTGTTGTTCTCTCCCTCTCTCTCACCCTCTCTCTTTCTCTCCAATCAAAATTTTCTTTATCAAAGTTAGGGTTACACACTCTGACTTTGATTTCTATACTCGTACAAATAATTAATGTTAACATT
The DNA here is from genome assembly GCA_023678845.1 of Mischocyttarus mexicanus. Classification (NCBI taxonomy): domain Eukaryota; kingdom Metazoa; phylum Arthropoda; class Insecta; order Hymenoptera; family Vespidae; genus Mischocyttarus; species Mischocyttarus mexicanus. The sequence continues at coordinate 423,561 of JACGTP010000058.1, read as the reverse complement.
TTCAAGATAATGAATAAAGGTAATATGAGAAAATAGAAAGATGAGGGCAAAACTTAGAGTTTAAGAACGTACTAGTCGTTTATGGGATACACGACGTCGTTTCTCGGTGAAGCTCAGGAGTGTCAGTGGACTCGTCGACGACCCTGACCTTGCTTACCTCCTCTCGGACAAGGACAGCGAGATATGCGAGAGCCAGCAATGCGCGACGATGCCGCCAACGCCTATAAACCCCTACCACTTTCCCTCTTTCACCTCCACCACCAACTCCTCTTCCTACAATGCCATACCAACGAACCATTCCAAACCTTTTGATGATAGAAAGATGTCGAGAAAGAAAGTAGGTTTGTAGGGGTGAGAGAAATTTAGCTAACATTCTCCTACTTTGAATCAATTTGTAATTATGGTACTGGATAGAAGAATGATTTGAAGATAAGATATTCAATCTGAAACAAGGTAATTACCTAGCTGATGAAAAGAGTAAGAAATTAGTTACCTGGCTAAATTAATTTACTGCAACTTACCCTAATCTTATATGGTGTCCTGTAAGACACATAACAGCGTAACTGAGTCCTTGTTTTATTTAATATGCACGACAGATTTATTTATCCATTTCAGAGGATACTACAGCAGATACATTTTTCTAAACACAACCCTACTAAGCATTGAAATGCAGCTAACATACTTCAACGATATCTGGACATTCTAGAAAAATTCAATAATATTTTTAGACATTAAACTAAACGTTTGATAGTCTGGTATAGACTGGACTGGTTTATAAACTTAAGAAAAGAATATTATTATATCCTTTACCTGATTCTGAAGATAGAAAATTTTCAAAAGATTTTAATGGAAAGGAGAAGAAATATAATTTTGGGTTTGGACGATGTTGTAATTCGAGCTCGATGCGATCAATGTTCTCCAGGCACGAAAATTCCAGGGGGTTGGTTGGTTGGTTGGTTGGTTGGTTTGCTGGAGGATAGCTCTGGCAACATTGTGCCGCGCCCTAGTGGCGAACTCAACGGTGCCAACTTGGAAACTTGTGTAGGGTAGCAGAAGGGATGAAGAAATCATATCCAATATTTTGCTAAAGAAAACCACAATCACAAGCATTGCATAAAATATGCACTTCACAAGTAAGAAAAAAGATAGTTTCTCAACCCTTGACAAAATTAATTATTCTAAATTGTATTTGAATTTAATGTAAAATCGACATTACTTTTGAGAGAAGTAATATTTCAGTAGAAGTGACAAAAGCTTATAAAGTAGAATCTGAAAGATTGACAAGATAAGGGTTGCAGTCAGAGTAGTATATACTAGTAATACGTTGCATTCGAAGATTTGTCGATAACAAGAAAGAAAGAGAGAGAAGAGTGGGCGGGAGAAGTACGTTCCTCTTCTGGAAATGGTACTAGTATATTGCAGACGTAGTAGGGGGGGTAGGAGTAGTAGTAGTAAAATGTGGAGGGTGGAGTAGAGTAGGGTAGAGTAGAGTAGGATGGGGTAAGGTGGATAGCATCGATAGTACTATAAAAGGTGGTAGTAGTAAATTGTAGTAGTGGTAGTAGTGGTAGTAGTGGTGGTAGTAGATGGTAGTAGGTGGTAGGTGGTAGTAGGTGATGGTAGTGGTGGTAGCAGTAGTAAATAGGTGGGGTAGTAGTAGTATTAGGTGGTGGTGATAGTAGCAGTAGTAAATAGGTGGGGTAGTAGTAGTATTAGTAGTAGTAATAGTAATAGTAGTAATAGGTGGTGGTAGTAGTAGGTGGTGATAGTAGTAGGTGGTGGTAGTAGTAGGTGGTGGTGGTGGTAGCAGTAGTAAATAGGTGGGGTAGTAGTAGTAGGTGGTGATAGTAGTAGTAGTAGTTGTAGTAATTGTAATAGTAAGTGGTGATGGTAGTTGTAATTCTCTTAAGTGGAAGGGATACAGAAGTACACACACACACACACACACATACATACATACACATATAGAGATGTTGGTACTTCGAGAAGAGTTTGTAATGAATGGTGGATCGCCATCATCGTCGTTTTCGTTGTCGTTGTCGTCGTCGTCGTTGTGGGCGACGGGGCAACGCCCTGTCAGCCAGCTGACTCAAATGAACTAACTCAAGAACAACTAGAAGCTCCTCACAGTACTTCTCCCTCCTCTTTCGTCTGAATATCGTCTAAAACGTTTTTCAAAAGATTCGAGTATATCTCCTCTTCTTTTTTTTTTTTTCATAGATCAATCGTAATTTCTATTTCAAATATTGTTTAAAATTTATAAAACACGTGTCTATATAAAAATGATGGTTTCAGTTTTGAACAATCATTGTAAAAATATCTCATTTTTCTTCGTACTTTATTCTAACATACTTGGAATATAACACATACTCTATTTCTACTCGATACGAGCAGGGGGGGGAAAAAACGTTTAGTGAGATACATAAATAGCTTCAGATGATGAGGGTAAAGAGGGGATGGTGAGGTGTCGAAGGGAAAAAAGGGGGATATAGAAGAGGACAGGAAAAGAGCTCATAGCTTTCGTCGGTCAGCAGTCAATCGACCTCGTTTTTCTCACACACACACACGTACATACATACATATACCTGCTAAATCAACCTATATATTAGCCTTTTATAATACATTGACGTGGAAAAGTTTTCAAATAGAAAGTATATAACAATATAAAAAAAAAAGGAAAAAATTACGACAAAGTATTAGGTTGGTGGAAAAGTAATGTCGAATTTTTCCATTGAAATCTGGCTTAAAGTCCGACACATTTTTTCCACCAAGCAAATATTTAATTGAAAAATTTAATTCATTCATTTTAAAATTTAATTCATTCATTTTTAATATCATTGTTAGTTAAATGATAACTATGCTCGAAACAATGTTATATTTTTATAACAAGCGTTGTTGTTCATAGTTATTAATATTAAAAAAATTTATTGTCTGATATAAAAATAAAGAAGAAAAATAATTGAAAATTGTCTGTAGAATATGCAATCGAGTTTTCGCGGTGGAACAGTAAAAGTGTGACGTCACACGCCCAACTCATGTGGCATTTTAGTGGTGGGGAGATAGAAAATGAGCGAGTACCTGGAGATGGCACTGCAATCGCGTAGTAAAACTAGTAGTAGTAGTAAGTAGTAAGTAGTAGTAGTAGTAATTGGTGGTGGTGGTGGTAGTAGTAATTGTAGTAGTAGTAGTAGTAATAGTAGTAGTAATGTAGTAAAAGGGGCGTCGCGTCGCCCGGGCGAGTGGAATTATCGATCCACTAGGGGTTCACTTTTCTTCCTAAAGAACCAACCACCACGCAAACGGTGACGTCACACCACACCGTCAGCTGCTAACTCTAGCAAACTCCCTGCGAGTAATTCTGTGAACCCCGGCGCGGGCGCCGGCCCTGTTTTTCCGCCCTTTTTTCCAGAGTCTTTGTAAATAATAAATTAATCAATATATCAATAAAATATGCAATTTATATTAATATTTATAATGTATAAATAAATATTATAAATTATATATATAAATTATTATATATTGGATTAATGGTAAAAAGAAATGTCGCATTTTTCTTATAGAAGTGTAACCAAGACTCTGACTTTTATTATTCCACCAGCTAATATTTAAAAAAATATATATGCACTAAAAAATAATTGTATTTTATTATAGTTATTCCATAACATAACCTATCTCAACTAATCTCTAACTCTTTCTCTGACTGTCTGCCTGTCTGTCTATCTGTCAATCCTGTCTTGTTCCGGAAAAGCGCGCGTAACTGCGGAGGAGAACGCTTAGGCGAATGCGAAGGCTGAAAGCAGAAGCAGAAATGAGAACGAAGAGAAGGGAGGAGGTAAATGGCGGATCCAGCAGAGGAACACGGTGGTGGAATCCGCCATTTTGATCTTGGCAAGAGACAGGAAGCGAGAACAAACTACCGATGTGTGTGGGTAACTCTCGTCTGCCTCCGACCGGAAGTAGGAGCCAGACGAAGATAGCCGTCCCTATAGCAAAACTCCTCCTACGGGAGTCATTGTCTCTGGGTACAGTGGTTTTCAAAGTGTTTCAAGAGAAATACGTCAAGAATTTGTTTGTTTGCTAGTCTCTGATTATTCTACGCTAAAAAATAATTAATAAGAAAAAAATTACATCACTCTATCTGGTTGGTGATAAAAAAATGTCGAATTTTTCCATTGAATCATGGCCAAAAGTACGACATTACTTTTCCACCAACCTGATATATTATTTCTTTTTTTTTTAATGTTAATATTTATATATATATAATATTATAATATTGAAAAATGTAATAGAAAATGTTTAAAAAATGTTAGAAAATTGTTAGAATGGTATTCACCGGTATTGAGTTTGAAAGCCACTGTTCACTAGGAATTCCTTTTACTCGTCGTAGTATACCCTTCCGCCTAGGCGTACTATTACATACGATACGATACGATACGGTACGGTACGGTACGGTACGGTACGGAACGGTACGATACGATACGACACGTTTTAGTTAGTAGAAGTTTGCTTTCACGCGGAAACACCTATGCGACCGCGCGAAAAGTCCATTCACCGATGGAAGGAAACGAACATTTGTTTAAATGGTGCCATTAAAGAACACCCTCCTTCTCTTCCTCCTCCCTCTTCGTCGAACATTTTCATTTAGATTTAAAACAGGGAAATAAAATTCATCTTGAAATTTATTTTCTATTATTTTAAAATAAAATTACATCCGATCGGTGTAGAAGAATAAAAGAAGAAGAGGGGGACGCAAGGGTACGCGTTAAGTTAAGTCAAGTTAAATGGCAGCACCAGGTCATGCGACTATTCTGCTTCCTGTGACGTACCGTCCGTCGTACTTGGATTGAACGAGAGAAAGAAAAGAAAAAAAAAAACAAAATAAAGAAAGAATGAGACGAGATACTCGACTTGCCTGGTACAACCAGACACTGAATGTTTCCTTCACGAGTATGCACATGCACATGCACATGCACATGCATATGTGCATGTATATCATTCTATGTAGATATTCATACACGTACAAATAACGATTGTATGACACAAGACACTGGACACTGCTAATAAATAAATTATAAACAAATATTTGATATAACTAAAAACGACATTACTTTACGGTTAACCTAATATATAATATCATAACACAAGATTTATTTTATTTTATATCAAATTATTTCTTAAACGAATCAAAGGGGATTGACAGATCGAGCACGTGCTATTAACTAAACACGTGTTCCACAGAGTTAATCAAATAAAAATAAATCATAGATTGAATGAACATAAAAAGAAATGAAGAAATATTTCGAAGAAAATAATAATGTTTCCTCTTCCATCACTACCACCCTCTTATCCCCTTCCCCTTATTTTATAACCAATCGTTTAAACGAACGAGGTTTACCTTGTTCGCATTCTATCCAACCTCGTCACGCATAGTAAAATTAACATAAACAACTTTGCGTAGATTTAAAAAAAAAAAGAAGAAGAAAAAATGAAAGTTAGATTCCAGAAGATGGTCGAGGGTAGTTCGGAGAATATTAAGAACAAAAAGAAATACAAATTTTCTTTCTTTTACAAACGAAAAATGCAACTCGATCAAACCGTAAGGAAAAGGGTGGTGTATGCGTTTATTTACTTTTTACATATTTATGCATAATTTTTCTCTGTCTACATATGCGCACAATCCTGCAACATAACTATGAGGTGAGTTTACGTTACTCGAAGAAAAAAAAAAAAAATACGAGAGAGAAAGAGAGAGAGAGAGAGAGAGAGAGAAGGGAAGTTGGATTGCTCGTGCGAGCATGACCCGCGCAACGTTGCACTCTTGTTGCACTGCTACGTTGGAAACGTGAGAGAAAGAAGTAGAAGAAGATAGAAGATACGAGATGAGATGAGAGAGTAAAAGAGAGGGAAAAAAAAACACACAGAGAGAGAGAGAGAGAGAGAGAGAGAGAGAGAGAAAGAGAGAGAGAGAATATAAAATAGAAAATGACTTTGTTATAGCCTTCTGCATACCTACGTCATGCGACGATGCTAAAAATAATATTGCATTGAGTACGAGAAGATTCCTATACGTGTATATATTACACGTATATATACACACGTGTGTATTACATATATTACCTGGACCAGAAAGTAATGTCTTTATTTATTTTTCTTTAACAAAACTTAGAAGCACAGACTCTCTGATTGACTAACAAATGATTAACAAATATTAATATGCACTCCTCTCAAAAACGACATTATTTCTCGGTCTACCTAATATATATATAAGTGAATATTATATAGGAGTATAATAAATATTTGCATACGTGAAGGAAAGAAAACTAGACAACGTATCTCAGATTTGGTTCTCTTAAGAATGGGTTGTGAATGGGTGGTGAGTTGTTACGTTACTTTAAATATTTTTTTATTAATTTTATATTAGTTTAAAATATTATTTAAAGTTTGTACAATATAAATCAAAGTTTAATACGCGAAGAAAAATTTTATTTCTATGAAATTTCTAACTGTGTTACCCAAACTGTTCTAAAGAGAGTGGGTGCATAGTTGGTTGATTCGTTGCATTACTGCATAAATATTTTTGTATTTATTTTTATATTGGTTTAAAATATTATTTAAAGTTTCTAGAATATAAATCAAAGTTTAATACGTAAAGAAAAATTTTATTTCTAATAAATTTCCAACTTTTAACCCACACACACGTACACACACCCATCTCACTCGCCAATCTTTTTCTTTTGACAGATGAGAAACATAATCAAATTAATTGAAATAACTCTTTTCACCATGGAAAAAAATGTATTGAAAGATGACTACCATCACTACCATCACTACCACTGCCATCATCACTTTGATTCTTTTTTTAGACAATTCTGAAATATAATATATCAAAGTGAAACTCGATAACAGATCTCGAATGAAAAGTAACGTACTTGGGGGGACCTCCTGGCATACGATCTCAACTTTCTTATAATTTTTTTTTATTAATATATTATTTTAAGAACCTATTCTTAAACCCATGAGAAACTCATGCACGTTTCTTTCCCTATAAAGAAATCACCTAAATCTAAAATATAAAAATAATAAAGAATAATGAATTTAATCGAATGAAAAAAATAACTAAACGAACAAGAATATATTTAATGTTGATTTATATAATCTATACAACAACAGCTAAAGTTGTAATGGGGGAAGAAATGATTAAGCAATATCTTGCAAACGTCATTAATAATAATTGCATTAATAATCGTAGGGAACGTTAACGACATCGTAATTACCGAGTTGCAGTTAATTATAATTGTCTTTTAAAAATAAAACGTGTTCTTGATAATACATAATTACAATTGATAACGAGTCTTATGTATACACATTGAAGTTGGAGTAATAAAAAGTGTCGGATTTTCCCCTATTGAACTGTGGCTAAAAATTTGACATATTTTTTATTTGTCAACTCAAAATATTAGATTGTCAAATATAGAATTAAGCAAAGAATGCATACAATTGAATTGAAAGTAACTTCGTTTCATACTTGAAAACCTAATACAAACGTTGTATAGAAAACTAACGTAATAGTTGCTAATTTATGCTAGCAAGGAGATCACCTTGCAGCAGAGGGTCCACGTAGTATGGCGTAATATGAACACCTAAGGTAGCTGACCAGCTGAGAACATGCTTGCACAATTCTTTAACGTTTACGTTACCTAACTAACTTCTCAAAGAATTCTATCTCTTTCTCTCATACATTGACTCTGCAATTCTATCTATGGTACGAACACTAGTTAGTTAAGTTTTGCCTAATCTAACAACTATTTCATTTGACATGTAAAAGTATCCAAATAAATGCTTGAACAAATTTAACTATGCTCTTATTTACCATTACTTTTAATCTCACAGTAAAATATAAATTACTTTAAATTAAATAATAAGACTATAATAAATAAATAATTGAACACGAATGTATACTTGTTTATTATTGCTGCAGATATGCATTTATAAGATGCATTAATAAAATGCATTTATTTTATAACGTTGACAAATCGTCGCGAATCATCGTCAATAAGACACAGAAATTTAAGTCGTTCTCGAAAATAATCATGCGATAACCTGAACGAAGAATCAGGAGAATGAAGATTAAATACACACGTGCATATGTGCATATGTGCATATGTGCATATGTGCATACATGCATACATGCATACACATTTTTAACCGATGAAAAATAAGTGCATGCGCGTACGCAAACCAGAACCTCGAGCACTTTCTCGTTAATGAAAATTTTACTCGACTCTACACTACACTGCACTACTCTCCCTTCAACCACCCCTTCAAGCTTTCTGTCCTCGTCCTACTATGCACCTACTATGCACCTACCAAGCGACGTTTTAATTGGATCGCCATCTTTTTAATTGGATTCGAAATTAATGGTCCTTTTCTCGAGCGAATGGTACACCTCCCTACTCTAAGTGCTTCTTCGTTTCTCTCTTTTTTCCTAACTTATTATACTTTTTTCTCGGTCTTAATATTATAGGTGATAAATGTAAAAACTTAAACGGGTAATATCAGAATGTAAAATATTCTAATTCTCTCTAATTGAAAATTACCAAAAAAACGATGAAGGGAAAAAACTATTATTAATTATTTCGATACGAGAAGTAAGACTATAATTATTCTAAGATAAAATTAATTATTGAAATATTAAAAAAATAGAGTAAAAAATATAGTTCTACTTACTTTAGATGTATCTTTGGATCCTTGTATCCAACACTGCATTATCCATATCCAAAACTGCATGTATCCATATATGTAAATCACTCTTCACCATTACACACACTTGCATACATATGCATATCACTTGCATACGAAGAAAACACTCACAGGCGTATACGCGACGTGAAAAAAATGACATATTCTTAATATTATTGTTTTATCTTCCGACGCTCGACGAAGACTATCGATTATTATGAAAAGTAGATACGAATATAATCGAAAGATACCGAACACACACGAAGGTCAATAACTAATCAAAAGTCGAAATGACAATGTGCGATTGCCGACACTAGCCGAGGAGTGACGGAAAGTGCCGAACGTACTAAGGCGGTAATTAAGGAATGCATTTCTAAGTATTTCATGTATAATGAATTTCCTGGAATTTACCGAGACATGTAAACACTACCAATGGGGTTACCTTATATGGCTTGGACCTACCCCTTTGGCTATCTTTTTTTCAATGTATTTAACACCTATGGAATGTTTTTAAAATGTAAACAAAATACTTTTGTATCTCGTTGACCTACTTTTCTCACCCAGTGACCTACTTTTTCTTTACGAGTGACCTACTTTTCAACAGATGTGTCTTATATTATTTATGGAGCAAAAATGCACATAATTAAATGGAAATTTGCTCCATTGCATACTTGACAATGTAATTTATATATAATTAGTATAGTATAGTATATATATATTTAGTTATATATTATGTATTATATATAAACGTATGTAGTATTTGTTAATAATAAATATATTTTACTCAGAAATCTAGTTTTTTTTGTCAGTATTTTGTTGTTGCAAGCTCTCTTTCCTCCCTCCAACTCATCCCTTTTGATATCAGCAAGCAAGCAAGCAAGCTAGCCAGCAAGCCGCCATCTACACCACCACCTCTTCTTTCACCTCCAACATCATGCACATTCGTAACCATGGTGATATTGATCGAGGAAGCAAGCAGGCACGCAGGGTAAGCAAGCAAGCAGGGAAACAGGCAAACAGGTAGAGATGCAAGCTAGTTGGTTTTGATTGCTTGCTTGCTTTCTTGGTTCTCAAGTCTATTAAAGATTGCCAAAATTTGTATAAGACTGAGCTAAAAATTGCTAGAATTTGACAAGGACTTATGGAAAACTTTCTAATGATCTCAATCGTAATTTTCATTTAACATTAATGAATATGTGTTCAACCCTTTACTATTTTTAACAAACTAGTTTGATTGGTTGGGTTAGTTGCTTGCTTGGTTCAAGTCTATCAAGGATTGATAGAATTTGATAAGATGGACCACTTTACTACATAAATTTATTTAAAAACAATTTAAAATCTCTGGGACCTATGAGGCTGCTTAAATCCATCACTGACAATGAGTAACATTTTCTCTCTCTCATACACACACACATGTTTCTTCAGCCACATGCATACAACCAACAAGAAAGAAGGTCCACGCGACAGAACCACGCACACACACACACACCCTCACACATCTACACGTACCAGGAGGACAAAGAAAGAAAAAGAAAGAGAAAAAGAGTGTGAGAGAGAGGATCACGGAGGCGCAATAGTCGCAAGTATGCTGCTTGCTGCACACCCACTCGAACTGCATCCATTCATAAAAGTGGCGAAAGGCCGTTGCTGGGTTGGCTGACTGGTTGGTTGACTGGCTTGCTTGCTGCTGACGGCCTCGACTGCTACGCATCGACAAACACGCGTGTATATCTTTGTATATGTGTAATATGTAAGAGTAAGTAAGTGAACGACTAAGAGAGAAAGAAAATTACTCGATGTTACATACAAATATATATGCAAATACAAACGTAATATGCACACCAACTAAAAGAGAATCAGTGAGTGAACGAGTGAAAGAAAGAAAGAAATTGTGTGCTAATGGTTTGATCACTATCAATACTCATAACCCGTCAAGTATAAAATGAAGCAAAAAATGCACGTAACTGTATTAAAATTTGCTCCATATCATACTTGACAACCTAACACATTGTATTATTTTGAATAAAAATAATTCAACATAACCGTACGCTATAAGAAATACTAATTTTACTGCAATGAACTATGTCAAACTATCTCTCTTGTCTAACTGAAGAAAAGAAAAAGCAAAGAGACAGAATAATACAACAAGAAACTGATTGGCAAGTGAGAGAAAGCAGACAACGACTAAGGGGGCAAAACTCTTGTAAGGTTGAGGTTGAGAATTAAGTAAAGTTAGATCAAGCTGGTAGACTAGTGATGTCTGAAAATAGCACAGCACTCACTGTCTGGCTATGTGGCTTTAACTATGTGTCTCTCTCTCTCTCTTTTATGTTAGTTGTGACCGGTACTGGTCAGTGCAGTGTAGCAGACCGAGAACCATCATGCGTCAATCTGAAACCATAAACCTAAAGCTGGAACAACAACAACAACAACAACAACAACAACAACCTTCTAAGGATTGCAATACTAAAAAAATCGATGTAATCGATATTCCAAAAGTTACGTACCCGGTTAGGGGTTTCTATTACTCCCATTTTACTCTCCTTTTTCTCCAACAACTCAATCATTGACTATCACTGTTCTTACATTCTTCACTCAAATTACTATACAGTTATATACCAATTGTTATACATTTTTTAAATGAGATTAAAGAAGAAAGAATAGTAAAACAGAAATAAGGAATATTTCTATTAATACTTGGTAGGAAGGAAATAGTAACATTTATTTTGTGATAGGTGGTTTTTATGTAGAGAAGTTCATGCTCGAGTCGATGATAATATCTAATAATTGCTAACAGGAAGAGAGATAGAGAGACGCAATAAACGATAAGCACGAACCTACTACTACTACTATTCACTCACTCACTACTCGCAAACGTACGTACGACCATGACCCAAATTTAAACTTCCTCTATTCTCTTCTTTCATCCTACGTTCGATTCATTAAAAAAAAGATATTTACGGAAGATTTTAAAACGCTAACTCGAACAAAATGGATATTTTAATAGAATATTTATCTTACTAAATGAAATGAATGAATGACAAATACATAGATGCATATATTTGATAGTAAATTTAACAAAGTATGTAGCATTGTAGTACTATTTGAACTCTAATAACTCCACCACCATCCTCAAACTTGTAATGAATGTATATGTAATCGTATAAAATCATACTAAACTATAATACTAGTAATCATATTTTAAATAAAGATAATACTAATTAGTAGTGGAATATATGACGAATCTTATCATAGGAAGATTTTAATCTGTGCATACCTTGTTAAAGTACAAGTGGATTTTAAACTAATCGGTTATTTCAATAGAATATAAATCCTACACTAAATGAATGAATGAATCAATGTATGAATGAATCAAAGATAAATAATATTTATTTTATTTTATTCAATAATTGATTGTACTTCTCCCCTGACTGGGATTCAATCCACGTTTTTTTGAAGCAACAAATTTTCCAAACGAGTATTCTATGCACTAAGCTATTCATATAATTATTTATATAAATGTTGCATATTATATTCTAAAAAAAAAAATAATATTATAGAAAAGTAATATGTATGAGTGTATTTAAAAAAATAAATTAACACTGGTGTGAATAATCAATGCAAATATTTGAAATAATTTTCCAAAGTGTATTCTGTTTGTTTTATTGTTCTATAAAATATATTATTATTTTTGTTTAATAGTAAAATATCATTCTAGCGTGGGACAGTTTCTTTTGATTTCTTTATTTCTTTAGTTTTCGGTATCGTCCTTTTTCTACCAACTCGTTGAGAAAAGGAGAGACCTTTGACGAGAGCTCCGATTTCCGAGGGAACGAAGAAACGGTGCTCGTTTCTCCAAGCAAGCAAGAAGAAAGAAAGAAAGAAAGAAAGAGAGAACAGTACAAACTGTAAAGAGAAAGAGAAAGAGAAGTGCACCTCGACCTATTTTCCTTCAGCTCTTGCCAGACAGAAATAAAATAAAAGTACAACACCTTTCTTGTATCTCATGCGACTACTACTTCTTTAGTAGCTTTCAAATACTATCGAGAGTTTCCACGTGGGTAACGTGACAGTTCTACTTCTTGTTGTAACCTACATATACGTTGTAACTTACATATAGGTTACACATATGTGTTTACTAATCAATTAATCTAACAAATATAAATTTCCTCAATGAATTTTCTTATTCAATTTATTTCTATTTTTGATCTAACATAAAAGGTAAAGTCAAAGTGTACGAGACACTAATCTTATTTTAAAAATTGTCTACAGCTGTACAATCAATCTGATTCAATTAGAATAAAATCTGATTCAATTGGAATAAAAATTATTTTAAAAAACAAATAAAATGAGAGAAGTTCCACAAGTTGAAATGTTTTTAATCAAACACGAAATCTGTGCATCATTTTATTCAAGGTTTGAATAAAAAGGTGTGTTAAGTTTTAATTATAATTTTATATAAAATGAATTAAATTCTATGTTAATATATTTAAAAAGTAAGTTATCTGAACCTTAACTTTATTAACCTTAACAACTGCATAAATATTCAATGAAGAAGTATTGTATTGTCTCTATTCTGAATAATGCATTTATGAATTTAACAAACACAACATTATCTCTATTATTATTTATACATGGTTAAATATTGAAGATGATAATGATCATAATGATATATTTATCAAACATTATCCTTAACGATAAATATATGTTTCATTTTAAATAGAAACACACAATTGATCGGTGGAAGGCAATACGAGATCTTGTTTTCTCATGGAATATCTTCCTCTCCAAACAAAGTGTTTTTTAAATAATAATCATGAGTTTATGTTCATACAGTTCGAAAAATATATCTACGAACGAACAAAACTTAAAAGGATGATTAACCAAAAAGAAAGAAAATGTAAATTAAAATGTTTCTAAAGCAATGAAAATGAATTTGTTTGGTGATGATGATGATGATGAAGAATAATCAAAGTTTGAAATAGTGTATAGGTGTTATTGATCGATAATAAGTTAGATTATAGTCATTAGGTATAGTAACTTCCTCCAGCACAGATAACATATTGGAGGAAGTATAATATTAATTGTAATAAAGGAGATACAACTACAGAATGAAATGAATATATTGTCCCTGTTAATAAATCTATCCTAAATCATTATTTTTAATATCAGCTAAAAATATTTTAACTCTTCTCTTCAGTACTTTAATATTCCTGCTGCCAAATGCTATAAGAATTTTCTTAAACAGTTAAACAATAACTGTGATTCAATAAAACAATGTTTCTACCTTAACAAGTGTTTATAAAATTATATTTAATTATATAAAATGTTGTATCACATGGATGCTGGCAACTGATATCCAAAACAGGGATTAATATTAAGAAAAATAGTAAATAAAATATATGGGAACCTAGAAGACATTTAAATTTGTACTCAAAACAAGAATAATTTTGTAATAGATGTATCAGCAATTATCAGCCAGCAATTGAAGAATATATGTTCTTACCTTGGAGAGTTTTTCACCCTCGTGATGTGGCAGCAACGTCCTGAGAGACTGGAAACCAGCATTGATGCTCTGCATACGACGACGTTCGTTGCTGTTGGCGATTTCTCGCCGCATACGTTTTTCCTGCTCCATGTGGCTACGTGGCGTGACACGTCCAACGTTATTACCATTCAAAGTAACGTTTTGTCCTTGTCCAGCACCTCCTCCTCCACCACCACCACCACCACCACCAACACTTCTGCTTCCTTCACCTTCGCCACCACTACTAACACCAACACTAACAACACTACCAACACTACCAACACAAGCAACACTACCAGCTCCTATACGACGTCCTGCTGCTACCAAGTTACTCTTTGATTGCAGTTGCAGTTGTTGTCGTTGTTGTTGCTGATTATCTGCGGCCTCTACGGCCGCTACACTCGTCACCGAGCTTTCCTCCACTTTATCGATGCTACTGCAATCACAAACATACATATTTATACTACTATTATAGTATATAATAAATAAAATATATATACATTGAATTAGTGGAAATGAAATGTTAAATTTTTCCATTTAATTATGGCAAAATATGTAACATTTCTTTTTTTATCTTTTTAACATATATATTATGCATACATACTCGCATATGTACTTGAAAAAATCATTTTAAATAGAAACACGATAAATTTATACACATACATATATATGAATATAAAAATATAAATTGATAAGATAAATATGTGCATGGTAATCGGTTACATTAACGTAACTTCTCTGACTAAAAAGTGAAACTCTTATAAATGTGTAAAATGGTAACCTTCTATCTGCTATTAATATACATACTACTGTCCCAGAGTCTGTGTATTTATATACGAGGTATTCGTACCCTCCCCACACACACACACACACACAGATAGAGAAAGATAGATTAAAAGAAAGAGAGGAACAGAGAGAAACGTGGTTCTGGTATTGATGAAACATGGTTCTGGTGTTGGTAAATCGTGGTAAATTGTGGATCGTTGCTGACGATATACGACGTTTCACTATCTCTATCTCTTTCTCTTACACATACATACACAGAGATACATACACATTCTCTCTCTCATTCTCTCTCATTCTGTCTCTCTTAGGCTGGGCTCGCGTGAGTGAGTCACCAACAGCTGATGGCTGGCGCCACTCAGCTGGTTGTTACCGGTGCCCGAGCATTGCTATCTCCAACCGTAGCGATCAGCTGCTACCAAGGGAAAGAGATATCTACAGTAACTAGAAAATATCTACGAAAAAGGACAATTCCCCTGACTCGATGAACAAAATATCCTTTCCAGAAATACCCTATGTTTTATCTCATCTAAACTTCATCTAAACTTCATCTAAACGTGATAGAAACTTATTCCAGACAATACCTTCTAACTTTCATAAATAATTCTAGAATCTTATACCGGGTGGTACTCTTCTAAACGATACTTAACATTCCTACATCTTACATTTTTGTACAGAGTATTATATTGAAAAGTTATTAACAATGTTTCTAGAAGTACCACAGAGTATCTCGTTTCATCTAAACCTCTAAACTTAGCAGAAAGTTTTGGAATAGTACAACATTCCAATGAACGAATTCTATTATAACACATCACTCAATAAGTCTCGAGCTATATTTACTATGTTACTATACTTATGATAACTTTATCTAGTCTTTATCAATAACGATTGATAAACGTGACTGATATTTTCTACAAATAACAAGTTGAAAATAAGTACAAGGAAAATGAAAGTAATATTATAGTAATAATATATTTGAAAGAAAGGGAGAGAAGGTATGATTTTTTAAATCAAATTTATACCATTCTTTAGTATACGAGATTTCAATCTAATTTGATATTAATTTGAGATTATAGATAATTTTTGAGTCAAGATTTTCCATTGAGTTGTTCCATATTTGATGGAGGAAGAAAGGAGGAAGTTCTGCAATGTATTGCAGTTTTCTGTCCCTGATAGTACAACTTGCCACGTGATTCAAAAATGGGGATGAAGAGGAGAAGATCAGGAACGACTGAGAATATTTTTAGAAATGTGACGTAAGTCAAAATCCAATGGGCGCCACGTCGAGTCTTCTTCTTTCTTAATCCTTTTTATCTTCCTATTCCTCATTTTGAACAACCCACGACGAGACACGTGTAACAAGGCTTCGAATTGCACGAGAATATATGGAGCATGAGAGGTCAACAGAGAAACCATTGTTGTCTGGTGCTGGAGGTTCCTCCTCGTTGGTTCAGTTCAAATTAATGCATCAGTATCTCTTTCATCTTTCAAAAGAATTATTAAATAACTATTTGAGAAGACTTTTATTTCCTTTGTACAAATTATAGCATAGCAAATTGTATGTATATAAATCCTGATGCAACCCTGGTGCAAAAGTAATGGATTTAAAAAGAAATCCATTATTTTTACATTTAGTTCAATCTTATAATAATAAATTTCTTTTTACTACATCTAATACACACACACACACACGTGTGATTATACAATAAATCTTTGGTATCTTTCTAAATGAATGACTAACTATGAAACAGATAAAGTAATGCATTTTTGATAATAACTTATATGTTTCGTAATATTCAAGTAATTTTCTAAACCTTCATAAAACATCTATCATAATCCAACAATCTATTATTATCAAAGATCATAACCTGACTGATATAAATAAAATTACAAATTCTAAAGGTTATTCTCTCGAATCAGCTATAGAATTTATTATCACACGAAAAGAACCTTTTCCAAAAAGAATAAAAAATATAAACGGTAAAGCAAATTATATCTCAAACGTTAAAGTAGTTTTCAAACATTTCTATACATAAAATAGGAGTATATATACCGTAACGAGATAGCGACATGTTATGCAGTTACGTCAGAGTTTGCGACAGGTGTTAAGCCCATTCCTAGACGAGGCCGGAAAAGTGCAAAATGAATGCGATGCAACTACGGGTGCAACGGTGTATGCAACGCAAGTACAGTGCAACGACGCGACATATAAACCACCCACCATTACGATTTATTCTTTTCTTATTACGAATCAAACTATAAAATTCATACAAATATATTAGACTGGTGGAAAAATAATGTCGGATTTTTAGCTATAATTCAATAGGAAAAATTCGACATTATTTTTCCACCGACTTAATATTATTGAGAAAAAAAAAAGCAATGTTATGGTTGTTTAAATAAATTATCAAAGTTGTGGAATATTTATTTGTGAATTTGAATTAATTTATTTTATTATTCTATGCAAAATGATTTGTGGGTTTTTCCAAGTACGAGAGAAGGTGGGTACTCTATTATGCGTGCATTGTTTCTATTCATTACGCACAATATTAAATTATTATAATATTTAATCTTAATATTTTTATTATGGTGTGCGATTATTTATACTTGTCATACACCATATATTATTTCTAACTTTTCAATAGAATTTTTTCTTAGAGTAATTATTAAATTACTTTATAAATTTTGTTTCTATCTTTCAACTAGATGAAATATTTTTTAAATAATTTTCTTACACGAGTAAATAAAAATTAAATTAAAATATTGTCTAAGGAAATACCATATGTAATATATGTGTGTGTGTGTGTGTGTATTATTTTTTCTCTTTCGGGTAGGATTATTTATTATTTCTCATATCATCGTAAACGTTACGCGATCATTTTATGATTCATCTCTTTAGTTGCATGAACGACGACGACGTTGATTTCGTTGACCACGAGCGAGGGAACATAATTATGATGTCAAACATATGTAAACAAGGAATCTAGCTGCACTACTGTGTGCATGTGCATGTGCATGTGCATGTGCATGTGCATGCACGGTTAAAGTTATTTATAAAACTCGATTATTGTGTAAGAAAATGCGATTTTTACGTAAGAACTGAGACAATTAAAGATAGAATCAACAACAACAACAAAAAATAGAAAATATACAGACGAAGTTAAAAAACGTACGGGGAAAAGAAGAATATAAATTGCTCGAAACAAAATTACACCATATTAGCAAAAGACATTTAAATATAGAATCATCAATCGAACAGTAAAAGAAAGTAGTGGAGGGGGGATACAGGGGCGGCTATTGGTTGGAGAAAAAAAGGGGGGAATAAAGAATATAAAAGTAATTTGTAAAAAAATAGAAGGTGGGATTTTTTTTCTATGAACTCCTCGTGGTTATTATTAGATTGAATGTAATTTATGAAGGATGATGTATCTTAGGAATAGAAAAATAGACAAGTAAAAAAGAGAGAAGATAGAAGAAAAACAATCGACCATCGACTGACTGTCCGCGCCATACTTGTTTGGGCGTGAACCCATGGCCGCGGCGCGCGTGCAACAAATTCACGAACGCTTTCTCGCGAACGTATACGAACATGAACGAATGAAGGAACGAAGGGTAGGAAGGAAAGAGCGTGGCGTCGTTCTCACTCGAAAGATTTGCAAAACATCAAAAGGGTGGGGGGTAAAAGGTGGAGGAGGAGGAGAATGGGGAACGACGAATAAAAAAATAGAAGAGGAAAGAGAGACAGATAAAAAGAAAAAGAAGGAAGTAAAGAGTGGGAGGGGCCGTGGGAAGAAAGAGAAGGCTAATAGGTCGAAAGTAAGAGAGAGAGAGAGAGGAAACGAATCAGGAACGACGATACAAGTTAAAACGCCGGCCGGCGCGGTTGAGCTGATCTGGCCGGCCGCCGGCCGGCTTCAAACAGCTGGTCATCGAGGACGGTAAACTATTGGTTGAAGTCTTTGATAGAAAGAAGAAAGCAACCAAACCCTCTAACTTCCTTTCTTCTTTATCTCTTTCTTCAACGGGTTTAGTTTCTCGCTTTCTCTGGTAATTGAGGAGGACCGAACGGTGCCGTCTGATAAGCGTAGTCGCATGAAGATACCACCACCTTGTCGTCCGCCAAACGGAATAACGAAAGAAAAAGAAACTAGGGGAAAGAGGGAGAGACTATATATGTGTGTGTGTGTGTTGAGAGAGAGAAATAAACTATAGGAACTTCTTACGATAGAGACGCGTCACGCATTATATACCCAAAGGTAGAAAGAGATAACCAACGTGATGATAGAGTGGGAGAAGAAAAGAAGGGGAAAGACGGATTGGCTAAGAGAAGGTTCGGCAAAGAAGAAGAAGAAGAAGAACAGCCGATGGAAAGGGCTGGGACGTAACCAAAGAGAAAGAGAAAGAAAGAGAGAGAGAGAAGAGACGCACACGTTGGCGCGCTTTCTTTCTCTCTTGCACTCTGAAGAATGTAACCCCCTCCTTAGCCCCTCCCCAGACGACGTAGACTACGACGGCGGACAACTATATTGCATCGATTAGAACGAGAAAGGAATGTGGTGTGTGTCTTGAATAAAATAGTGTTAGTACTCACCCGCAAATTTGAACCTCGTGTTCCTCGTTACCCGGCTCGACAATTTCTTCAAGTAAAATCCTCTCGTCAGTAGTAAAAACTGACATATCTTGTAGCGCACCGAGTATCCCGGTCCGCGACTCAACAAGCTCCCAGCAGCAGCCGCCGTTGTCGCGGTAGACGCGAGAAAACGTCGCTTCCGCCTCCTCCTCCTCCTCCTCCTCCACCTCCTCCTCCGTCTCTTCTTCTTCTTCTTCTTCTTCTTCTTCTTCCTCCTCCTCTTCTTCTTCTTCTTCTTCCTCCTCCTCCTCCTCTTCCTCCTCCTCCTCCTCCTCCTCCTCCTCCTCTTCTCGTACGACGACACACTCCACTACGGACCGGAAAGAGAGAACGCGCGCGCGCGCGCACGCTCTCCTTGACACGGCGGTGAATTGTTACACGTTGTTGTAATGTCCTACGCGTTTACACGCGTTGACAGAGAATCAAACATCCCCTTCGTTCTATTTATCTTCTTTAATAAACTTCTTCCTCTATCCTTTTTTTTTTATTTATGCATTTATTTATTAATTCGTTTTGTTTAAGGCTTCTTATTTTATACACGTTTTCTTGATATTGGCGTTGTAAGTTAAACCGATACGTCGATGATAAATAAGAATAAAGAAAGAACCAGAAGAATAAGTATCACAATTGTAACAGTAATACACTGATATATTTATCCACCATTAAATTAATCAATCACTTAATAAAAAAAACCGAGGAGAACGCGCGCGATATACGACTGCTCTTACACACGACGGCCTCTAACGCGTTTTGTAATGGCGATCCTTTGGCGGGAAACAGCTGAGGGCCCCCACGACGCGTAGCGAATCACTCCGCCGCAGCCGCCGCCGCCGCAGCGGCTGGTTCAGGGCCGTCTCTAAATGACGGGTGCATTAGCACCCTCTACAACCAATAATTTTCTTCCCGGCTTTCTCTTTTTTTTTCGATTTCTAAATTTTTCTATAATTTCTATTTTATTCTATTATTATCTCCATTCATTTTATTTTTTCTTTCTCAATTACATTTCTCTTTTTCCTTTTTTCGTTAAATAAATTACAAAAATGTTTATTCTTTTTTTTAATATTCACAAGTATTCATAAAAAGGTTAGAGACAAGAAGAAAAAGAATTGTCTGTAGTATCCTACGTATTTTATTATTCACATTCAGTAGCGTTGTATTCTATCATTCCGACATGTCACACCACGTACTACCCTTTCACCAAAACACACCGGTATAAACACATGCTGCTGCAGTTGCAGTCCCGCTCGGAGTAAAGAAATTCTTTTATCGGTTAGCCTCGCGATATGTCAAGGACACGACGAAATCGCGTATAGAAAAGGACACACCTTTCCCGTACGAGAATTGCATTAACAATATACAACTTGTAAACTCGACTATAAAACCAATGTGCATTGACGAGCGTGCGTGAGACTCTAGACGATTACGTCACCCTTTGAAAATTTAGTCTCTCTACTATTACCACCACCACTCATACACATTCTCTCCCTCCACCTTTCTGAAAAAGTTCGATGGCCCGCGCTCGGGGCGATTTGTGCGCTTCGCGCTACCCTGGATATCGAAGACCCTTACTTTAGACCAATCAGAATCAAGCTTCCCTCTCTACCTCCTCTTCTTATTTCCTTTCCTTTTATCTCTTTCTCTCTCTTTCTCTTACACACGAGACTAAAGCTTGGCGCCGCGCACCCCGTGCTCTTCATTCCATTCCTCTCACCATTCGGCCTTTACCATTAGTCAAATTCTTCGATCGTCGTCCAAAGGGAGAACTATTTTCACGTCGCGTAGGTTTACGCTAAAGGAATGATACGGCCGCGCGGGAAACATCTGCCAGCTGGCCGATGATGACTCCGCCCATAGAGTACGCCACTATTTCCCCTACCATGAGACAATTCTTTCACCGCACCGCCCACCACCCCGCATGATCGTCGTACATCGTCCGTATGTAGCGTAGGCGTAATAATAGGTAGGGTAGGGTAAGGTAGAATAGGGTAGGATAAATGTATATATAGAAAGACCTATAGGTCGACAGATATCCTAAAATACTATTGCTATTATTTTACTCCTATTCTTTTCTTCTTCCTCTTATTTTTCTTCTTCTTCTTCTTGTCTCCGCTCCCCCCTTCATTATCTTCTCTTATCATGATTTGCACGAGGAAAAAGGAGAACAGCGCCACGTAACGTGAATATCATCAATTAATAAAATCTCGCGAGTACACGTGTACTCGGCTCGCATACTAATATATATATGTATAATGTGTATGTATATATATATATATATATATATATGTATTAATGTGGAGCATGCCTTTTACCAAGCTCTATCACGCGTCTTTCACGATACCCCTAAGATCTCACAATTTAAAATGATCCCTAGACTTTTCTTTACATGTAACAATTTTTTGTATTATATGGGGTTGGTGGAAAATAAATGTCGGATTTTTTGGCCATAATTCAATGGAAAAATCCGATATTTATTTTCCACCAATCCAATATATCATCTAATGATACCAAAATCTCTACAATACATTTAAAATGCATCTATAAATAATTTGATATTTGTTTGATATTAAAATGATTTTAAACATTTGATACTACAATATATAAATACTACAATTTTTATTGTTAATATTTAAAAGATATATAAAAGGTGTTTGTATGTAGGCGTTATTCGCATTGAAAATGAAAATTAAAATTATAATAATATAATTAAAATGAAATATTTGTTTTTCTTATTTATAAATAATCAGATATACCAAGAATATTATTATTCTTGTTATAAATTATAAGGAATGGTATATTACAACACATGAATTTAAACAAACGATTACGTTATCTTATGTAAACAATGTACTTCCGTCATTATTTGCATGTTTCTTTACAATATGTGTAAAACATTAATCCTTAATCAATTCTTATTTATTCTTATAAAAAAGAAATATACGGGGTATTAATAAGCTTATAGAGAGAGAGAGAGAGAGAGAGAGAGAGAGAGAGAGAAGAAACAAAAAGAAAAAAAAAAAATATTATTTGAAACCTAATCAGCATCAAATCTATTCCATCATACCGATAAATACTTTTATACACTTATCATTCGAGATACATTTAACTGTATTCAGAATTTATTTCCCATATTATAATTTGTATTACAAGTAAATAGAAATATATTACACTTAAAATAGATGATATAAGTGACCTGCATATGGGTAATAATTATGAATACAGTTTTTCATTTTTAAACTTCATTCAAATAATTATTATTTAACACTTTGACTTATTTTACAGATGCAAGATTGTAGAAATATTTATTTCAAAGTATATTCTAATTAGCAGTAATATTCTAAATGCATTAACTGTAAATTTTCATTCAATTTTAACAATTTAAGTAGTTCAAATACTGACTGACATAGCAGTCAAAGTGTTAATGTATGCAAGAAAAAAAAAAAAAGACAAATTTGTAACGAAACATCAAAATTTAAAAGATCATTTTTTTTACAATGCGTATTTTCATTTTCCTTGATTAATATGAAAAAAGTAATTGGACGATAGGCAATATACGCAGGCACAGCATATATATGTTGAAATAGATTATGTCTTCTTTGTGACAAGAAAATGAATCGACCAAATTTCTACTTTTTAACGCAGCAAATTATCACAGGCTGCATTTTATATATATATATCTATCTATGATACATATGTATATAGTAGTATATAATATAATTTATGACTTATATTTCCCTGCACCATATATCCTCTTACACACATGTTTCTTTTGTATTCTTTTTTATTGTTAGAGTAACATCTATTCAATGATTGCAGTAATACTATGCAGGTGTTTTTCTAAATGTATACGTTCAATAATAATACTCAAATATTTGGATAGTAAATTTTACGAGTTGTACTATTATTAAATGAAAATATTTTAATGTAACATTTGGACCCCACTCCCACTCTCTTCTATTATCTGAGTCTTGCGACTTATTTTTTTTACCTTCAAACATTTTATGGCTATTTTTTATAATGTTTTGTACTTGTAAATGTATTGTTATATATATGTACAATAAAAATATAATAAATATTCATTTATCAAAGAATTAAATTAAATCAAAATTAAATTGTATTGTAACATTGAATTATCATTTATCCTAAAATACATTTTATCAATTTTTATAATCTGTTAAATACATATAAGAAAATTATGATGGTACGAACACCTTAATAAATTTTGTCAATTTATTATTTTTCATATTATATATATTCATTCAAAATTTTCTATTTTAATAATAATAATTCGCTAGACCCAGTGGGGTACCATAAATGCTCAAAAACTATTTAAATTATAATTTTAAAGTTTGTTTCATTTTTTGTAATAAAATGTTTTACAATCACTGGATATAATTTGTCTGTGTGATTTTATCAAAACTCAAAATTTGTTTGTAAAATGTCAGATATAAGGTACAAGTTTGAGTTAATTGTTACGATTCAAAAAATCAGTGAATAAATAATAAGAGTAAATTGAATTACTCTGTGGTACTAAAATAGGTATTTTATGAATTCAAAGCTGAAGTTATTTCTTATATTATATATTTTATCTATTTTTTTTTCTTTTCTTCTTTGATTCACCTTATTAACGAGCTCTCAAGTTTCGCATTAATATTATTATGTACTTTAAATGTTACATACGTTCATCATACAAATGCATCAGCCAATTGGTAATAATTGTCATATGCTGTTAAACAGTTATTCGTATTTTTTCTATTTTTTTTTTTTTTAATTATTTTTCTATTAATTTTTTCTCATCTGCCATTCTAATATGCATCGATATTGTGTATTATTCTTAAAATAATATTTACAAGCAGAAAAAATGAATCAACTAATGTATCATTTTAGCTATTTACAAATATATCAACAAAAATTGTAATCTGGCACAAAATATCAAATAAAATTCATCCATTGGATTTATACTGAAAAATTCAAATACCTCAATGTTATTATTTTATATGAAATGATATTTTATCAATAAACAAATACTATTTTTGTACTTTATCGTAATTACATTATTTTATCTTATTTCACTTTATAATTCGTCGTTTACGTATTTAATTTTTTTTTTTGACTTTTACCTATATAAATGGCTGGTGCATTTGCATTAAAATAAATTTAACTGATTCATGGATTTACAAATTATGGCCAAATACAGGGAAAAAATAACTCGTTAGAATGAAAATAATAATCCTTCTAGGTAAAATAAATCACATATTTTATAAATACAAAACAAATTAAAAATGCATATATAAAATCTTATCTACATGTTTAATGTTAGATGTATCAATTCAGAATTATTTTGTACATAATATTAAATCTCGAATAGCTTACTTAAGCGTTCATTTATATTAACGCCTTCAATTAATGAATATTCAATCAAGTTCTGCGCTCTTACGTATTAAATTACTTAATAAAAAAAAGAAAGAGAGAAAGAAAGACGTACAAAAAAAATAGAGGGAAACAAAATGTCATTATTTGTCATTACTTGTCAAAACAAATTACCGTCAGAATATATTTCTTTAATATATTAAGTTGGGGAAACCAAAAATCCATTATTTTAATCTTGAAATAAACGTAAAAAATAATGGACAGTTTATATATATATATTTATATATATATAATTAAAAAGTAAAAAAAGGATATTAAACAGAGTGAAACTTAGATACAACATGTGACGATTGAAACTTATTATTCACATGCCTTACCTGTAAATCCATGTTTAATCTACTTCAGTTGAAACTTATACATAATATCGGCTATATACTAAGTATGTTATAATAATTTTTTAAGTCCTAATTTCAATCTTTCCTGAGCTGGATTTACTTTGATTTTCAATTGCTGAATAAGATCAAATATTTTTAAAGATGGTCCAACTTTGAAACCTGTTAGGTCTATTATTTGGTCCTTTGTCAGTGTTAGCAAAGTATTACCATCAATTTTACGTTTGCTAAAATTGTCACAGTACGTTGCACAATCGTTGACACGTAGAAATTGAGCAACATCAAAAACATTCCATTCGGATGGCACCAAATCACCACAATCTGAACCTTTTGGAACAACGTCTGCTAACCTTGGAATATATTTTGTATTTCCAGAAGTTACCTAAAATGATTTAATTTATTAATCAAAGTCTTAAATAATAATTAATCTTCTTTTTCTTTTAATAGATAAAACATATAATAATATAAATTAAAATTACGTTGATGTATGATGTCGCTGTTCTCTCTTTGGGTGGTGGAGGACTTTGAACATCACTTTGCATATCACTTAATGCTTGACCTTGTCCACTTGTTGGACTGGGTAAAGTTTGATCAGGTCCAGCAGGTTCTTCTGCTGGTTCTGGTTCTCTACTTCCTTGTTCGGGTAAACTCTCAAGATCACGTTCTCGTTCAATTTTTATTCCTTGTGCTGGTTCTAATTCTCGTTCACGTTCACGTGCCATACTAATACGTTCACTATGACGAGGTAGAATATTTTTTACGCAAAATACCTTGCTTCCTTTTTTAACTTTTTTCTTACTTTTACGTTTAAGGCCTCTTGGTGATTTTACTAAAAAGATTTTATATATTATATAAAAGAAGAAGAAATAAATATCAATATTTGCATATGTATAAATATATAAATAAATACCAGTAGGACTAGTGTTCTTAACAAGTACACGGGGCCCCTCTAATTTATGATCAACAAGATCGCACCAACCAACTGGATAAATATCTGGACTCTGACAATCTAACCATTGATCATATTCATCCTCCCAACCATCAAAATGTACCCTCAATAATCGATTAATCACTCTGGTGATAGTAGCAACGCATACTAATCTAGGATCCATTAAATCAGCAGCTTCCAATCTCATACCTTCAATAAATCCATGTTGGGGTATTTCCTAAGAATATATAAATGTATAATGTTCATATTATTTAATTAATAATACTTCAATTTAAATCAATCATTTCTAATTATAATATTATAATTACCCGGTTAAATAATTGTAAAGGAGCTGGTACAGTATTTGTTTCTACCAAGTATGCATCCCATGTAAACGTAGTTGAATCGTAACCTTTTGGTGGTGTAAGTGGTAGGCCATGCTGAGAACAAAATCCAATAGGAAAGATACAAGGAGAACAGGAATGATAGCAAAACCAATCGGCACCACTAGCATCTTCATCGTAACTATCAATACGTATCATAATATAATCTTCTTTTAAAACTCGCATAACTGTAGCTGCACATATAGCAGAAAGATTAAGTGGATCTATAGCTTCTATTTTCATTCCTTCTTTAAAACTATATCCAAATTGTAGAAGATGATTCTTTGGCACGTGAAAAAGACCATCCGTAGCATCATCCTCGCACAATTTAGCTTTAGAAATACGATCTATATATTCAGGATATGCATCCAATGTTTGTCCAACTCTCTTCGCCCAACCAACAGGGTGTATAAGAGGAGAATCTTCGTGACACCAGAAACCATTATCTTCAGGAGGTGAATCATAATATCTCACATGCAATCTCTTACCAACAATCTTTTGTATCGTAGCTACTTTAACTTGAGATATTCTGTTTTTATCTACTACTTCTAAATGAAGCCCGCATCTAAAGCGAGATTTCATACTGTCATTAACTTTACTATAGAAATTAGTTGTTAGTGTTCTTGCACCAGTCAATCGTCTTCTTAAAAAGTCCTTCCAATCTTTGTACTTATTAGCAATTGCTGTAAAAATATATATCAAATGATAATTGTATGATACATCTAATATAAACGTCATTATTATTTATAATTCTATAATTCTATATATAAAATATATAAAACATAATATAAAAAATACAAATAATCGTATGGTACTTACTGTTAGGTGGTATAAGTGGTTTCCCAATTGTAGCACACCAACCAACAGGATGAATATCATTGGAACAAAGTGATAACCAAAAATCTTTTTCACAATTATGGCCAAATCCTTCATACCTCAAAAGAGCTCTATATCCTGATATACGTAATACAGTAGCAACCCAAAAAGAATCTGGAAAAGCTTCACATACTTCGTCACAGTCAGTATTTTCAACTTCTACTTTCATACCCACTGTTATGTTGTCCCATATTTCAGATATGGGTGCCTGCAAATGAATAAACATTTTTAATATATTATTTGTCTATCTCTCATCATCCTCTTGGTGCATTTAAATTTCAAATAAATTTACAGATATATGGAATAAGAAACTTACATGTTTAAAACAAGATACTGGTGCAGCACAAAATCCAGGTTCAATCAAATGTGGTGTCCAATCATAGGAACCTGCCATTTCTGCAGTTCTCTTCCTTCTTACTGGTATATCTTCAGGTATTACTTGTTCTGTTATAACTTTTTCTTCATCTTCTTTCATAGGTTCACTCAATTCTATTTCTTTCTTTATTACCTAAGAAAAATACTCATTTCTAGAGTTTACAATGTATTGAGAAAAGTATAAGAAACATTTAAAACATCTTACATCTTTAGCAAATTTTGTATCAGCTGGAGACTTGGCATTCATAGCTGTTGTTGGTTCTATTGGATATGATGGGCTATATGTAGAATCAGCAGTAGAAGCAGTATGCTCAGAAGAACGTGCACATGCTCTACTACAAAATCTTCGTTCCTTTGTATAGAATGCATGTTTAACTCCAATAGCACCACACTTTTCACAAACAGCTAAACAAGGAAGGAAAAACAATATAGTTTAATGTATATTTAATAATATACTGATAAATTAATATTGCTTTTAAAATTACCTATTCCATCTTTACGAATAGGAATGAAATTTAAATCTGTATGTGGTTGATAGGCGATAGGTGTTTTTAAAATAAGTCCAGGATGTTTAATAGGTTTTATTTTTCGATTTCTTAATAAAGGTGAACCATCGTGAGTAGTTTGTGTTGCTGCATTACTTACTACCTGTTCTCTATCATCTTCTGTCATATAATCTTCTAAAGTTAAATATTCACTCATCTCTTGTCTTTCAGATTGCGAGTCATACTCCTAAATATAAATTTATAACATATTACCATAACTAATTAAGTTATAATTATATAAGTTACATAGCTTATGTATTAAACTTATATTATTATTAATAAAAAATACCCAACTCACTTGTTGCATCTCTTGAGTATCCATAGTTTCCATAGTTTCATCTGGTTCAGAACACTCATTGGGATATTGTGGTGCTAAATAACGTACCATCGTTGTAGGAGCAATTTGGCTCCTAATATCTTCAAAGGTATGTGATCCATGAGAAAAAAATGGACTTTCACTTTGACGAGGATCCAACATTAACTCGTGTGTAGGTTCCCCATGTACCATCATATCTCCCATCCATACCATCCCTAGTTCTGGCATTCCGGAGATGGATGCATAAACTGCATTCGTACAAACATTCATTATTATGTTTGCATGAATTATTTCTAATTACAATTCCTTTCCAATGAAATTAAACGTAAATTTGTGAATAAACTAAAACAGACTTTAATCATTAACATTTATTTTCTTAATATATATAATTATCCATTATATATCAAAGAATATATATATATATATATATATATATATATATATACATATAATTATCGATCATAACCATACATATAATAATAACCACGAATTAAAAGAAAAATATTTCTAATCAAATCTCAAATACAAAGTGTTGTAAATCTAATATGCCGAAATGTTGTTTAACCTTAATTTACAATTAACCATAATGGAAAATGATCTAATACCTATTTGATATTAACTATCGTCATCGTTATATGTCTGATAGAATTATTATTAAAATATATATATAACTTAATAAAGATTGATAAATTATTAAATATATTTGAAAAACATATACGAACCATTAGGAGCTTGCATGTCCATGACAAAGCGTTCTTCGTTAAATCTGTCAACGTTTTTAACCGGTATTACCGTTCTTTATGTTTCTTACATAGTATCTGTTCCATCTCGATTAATATATAATACACCATTCATGAAAAACACGGTTATCCTATTTAAAGTCACTTAAAACCTATTCATTTTTCGCGACATTGTTAACAATAGGGCAAAACATTAGGCGGTAGGCATTCGCTTCGATATACTAACTCGCTTCCCTATTTTTCTTTATAGTGTTGCCAATCTATAAAAAAAATATAACTAGATGAATGCACTTGCAACTAGATTCATTGCAATTCATTTTCTAGTTTTTTTTTTCTCCCTAGATTTCTTTTAGGGAAAAAGAAATCCATTATTTTAAGTTTCAAATAAATATAAAACTAATGAATTTCGTTTACCTTAACATTAAACATATATAGTGTTGCCAATCTATAAACAAAATATAACTAGATGAATGCACTTGTAACTAAATTCATTGGAATTCATTTTCTAGTTTTTTTTTTCTCACTAGATTTCTTTTGGGGAAAAAGAAATCCATTATTTTAAATTTCAAATAAATATAAAAATAATGAATTTCGTTTACCTTAACATTAAACATTAATATAAATAAATATATATACCATGTAATTATTAAACATATTATATACTTTTTGTCTTTTTTTCTTTTTTTAATGTTAAATAACTTGTATTAATATAAATTAACTTGTAGTATATTACAAGACAGGAAACTACATCATTGAACTTAAATATTAATTATTAATATTAATATGAATTAAAAATTAAATGAAATGATATTATTTCATTGATGTTTAATCGAATATGTTATACTAACAATAAATACTAAACTATTTCAAATATTATACAAGGTGGTACAGGAAAGTAAGATTGAATAGATTGAAGAGTTTGTAGTTACAATAGTTTGTAGATAACATAGATCCTAGACTAAAAACTTTTGATTTATTTTTTTTTTGATCACCCTGTATATATATATGTATATATATATATGTCTCCTCATGAGCTATATCTCATTTTTATATTGTTTAGATATCTATACATATATGGAAGTAAAAGTACAATTGTTTACTCATCATTATCATATTTAAAATATGTTATATAAGTTATATATGTTAATATTACATATATGTTATTATTGTACAGAAGACTAGTTTTTATGTATTAACCTACATAATACTTTAAACACTCTATTTGTAAAGTTATAAACAATTGTTGTCGTGTAAGTATATAAATATATACTTTGTATATATATATATTTTTTAAGAAGATATATGTTATTAACATATATGATAATTTTTAAATAATTATATTTGATGGAAACGTTAGATAATATTTCTTGAGTAAATTTGCATTCTCATTCTTTCCTATTGAATTTTTATCATTTGTTTTATGTAATCGTATTTGCATATAAAAGCATATGTCTCTTTATAAATACTTACAATTATAAATATATTTATTTATTTAATTTTATGTATACAAAATAAATATTTACAGATACACTCTAGTAACTTTTTGTCATTATCATTTAATTTTGTACAAATTGGAATTTAATTAACAAGGCAGAAGATAATAATCATCACTTTGCAATGGAAGAACAACAATTTGAAGAATTGAAGTTACCTGTACCATGGGGACATATTGCTGCCAAAGCATGGGGTCTTTCAACAAATAGAAGAATTCTAGCAGTACATGGAATTTTAGACAATGCTGGTTCATTCAACAGAATAATTAACTTCCTTCCAAAGGATTATTACATCGTATGTATAGATTTACCAGGGCATGGATATTCATCACATTTCTTCCCTGGCGTACCACTTAATTATTTTAATTATGTATTAACTATACATTATGTGTTAGAAGCATTACAATGGAATACTTGCATTTATATAGGTCACAGTTTGGGTGGTCATATTGGTACAATGTTTAGTATTCTTTATCCAAAAAGAATTGAAAAATTAATATTATTAGATTCTTTAATGTCTATGCCAACATTAAATGAAGACCTTGTTTCTAGTTTACAAGAAGTTTGTGATTTTAGTATTGCAGTGAATAAGAATAAAACACCACTAAGGTTATATACTAAAGAGGAAGTTTTATATGCTTTGATGTGTACAAGATTTTCAACATTAAATTCAGCTGCTGCTGAAGCATTATTCGAAAGAGGTTTAACGAAAGTTGACGATTTGTATAAATACAATCGTGATATTAGATTAAAGAAATTTATATCACCTTTCTTTAACTTAGAACAATTATTTAAGTTTATGGAAAAAATTACAACTCCATGCTTAATTATTTTATCAAGTTCTACATTAAAAATGTACACCAAGCAAGAATATATGATAAAACAATTAATCAAATTTAAAAGAACGTTTACTGTAACTTTTGCCAATGGGAATCACGATGTCCATAATAATTATCCAGAAAGAGTAGCACCACATATATGCAAGTACTTAAACAGTAATAATAAAAGCAAACTTTAAATAGATATTTTTTTTAAATATATTTAATATTGGGTATATTCAATAGGAATAAGATATTAAAAAAGTTCATTTAAAAATTGAAATTAAACATATATATATTGTTTTAGTTTATAAGTGGTGAATGAATATTTTATTGTTTTTTGTGGTTGTAAAATAATTTTGATTATTTTATTTTTATAATTGTGAAATCTTTTTTATAAAGCATATATTAACGATTATTTTATATTATATATATTTTTGTACTTAATTTTAAATAAAAATTCTATATTTCCAAATAAAAATTTTAACAAATTAAAAATGCACAATTTGTATTTTTTTATTCGATAATTAATTTGATACTTAATAAACCTTTGATTTATTAATCCAAATAATATTAGATTATATATATTTATATGAAATAATAGATTTCTATTGAAAAATGAACCTACAGATTTATAGGTTATGTTATTTATAAATACATATTATACATATTATATTTCATATACATATATATATACACACAAATTAATTAAATAAAAGATAATATATAACCTTTTTGTAAATATTTCTATTAAATAAAAACATTAACTTTAAATTTTCTTGATGAATTTTACAATTGCACATGCACCAACAAAGATAGCGCTGTCAACTTGGTAAAAACAAAGAATACAACTTCTGAGAAGAAAGCTGTTTGTATATACCATTGTTTGGGAGTATACTTTTTTTTCTATTTTACTAGTATAAAAATAAAAGTGACTCGAAGAAAATAAGATAATATTTCAATCAAAAGTGCAAGAGATTTTAATATAACTTGAAATGGATCAAGAACTTGTCGATAAGTTTATGGAAATAACTGGTATGATTTTAATAAAACTTTTATCATAATTTTCTCATATTTATGTTTTCACATGGTTTTACTTTTCTCAATAAATAAATATAAACTTTTTTCTTCCTCATTTCTTGACACCACTGTATTATATTTAACAAATATTTTATATATTGCACAATATCGAGGTTAGATTGTCAATGTTATATTAATTTTTATTTATTTAGGAAAAAATGAAGCTACAGCATGCCAATATTTAACATTAGCTGATGGAAATGTAGAAATGGCTGTTACTTTGATGTTTGAAGAAGGACAACAAATTCCTCCAGTCGAACCAGTTGATTCTGAACCAGAAGTACGACCACCTATTTTACCTAGGCAAGAAATATTGGTTCATTCAGAACCAATGTTTTCTATTCCAAGATTATCTAATGCCTTTGATAGATTTAGAGATTTTGCTCTTGAAACTCGTACGTATCATATTTCATTATCTATTACAAGCACACAAGGCAAATAATATTTTGTCATTCAATTATAAATTACATTTGTAGAAAGACAAGAAGAAGAAATGGCCTTAAGAGTTTCTGGTGTAAAAGAAAACTCTCAACCTAAATTGAAACGTTTAGAAGATTTATTTAGACCACCGAGTAATATTTTATTCCTTGGTACATTTATCGATGCAAGGGAGCATGCAAAATCTTTAAATCGTTGGTTATTAGTTAACATCCAAGATTCTCAGGAGTTTGCTTGTCAAGTTCTTAACAGAGATGTGTGGTCTAATGAACAAATTCAAGAAATTGTTAAAGATCATTTTGTTTTGTGGCAGGTATATATATACAGCAAGATTGATAATAATTAACCATTAATTCATTTAAAAACATAAACCATTTTTATCTTATTTTCAAATAGGTTTTATCAAATACTAAAGATGGAAAGAATTACATAGATTTTTATAAAGTAATTGATTATCCATATCTAGCTGTAATAGATCCTAGAACAGGAGAATGTATAAGAACATATAATCATATTACTATAGACAGTTTGATATCAGATCTAAATGACATTTTAAGTATTCATGCATCACCTGAAGGTGCTACTAATGATATATTTAGTCATAAAACTAATAAATCATCGTTACCCACAAAACCGAATCAATTATCAGAAACATCAAAAAGTGTTCGTATACCAATTAGAATATTATTACATATATATATATCTATTAATTAAAAGTTGTATATTAACTTTACTTTATTATTTTTATTAGGATTATGCTTCGTGCAGTCAAAGTATTAAAACTGTAGCATTTGATAAAGATTCTGGTTAGTACTTTTTAATATTTCTTATTAATATTTCCTTCTCTATCAAATGAATTAATTTGAAGTTTTATATTTTACAGATACAACGTGCAAACAACAGGATAATCAATGTAATAGTAATACAAATACCTCAAACAATAGTTCATGTATTTTGAAAAAAAGACAACGACTTGACATTATTGATCAGAAGATTGAATCTCTCGATAAGGTAATAAGAACTTAACTTTATATTTAATACCAATACTTATAAGTATTTTCTTTTCTTTAATCATGTTTATTATGTTTTAATTTTGTATACTTTTATGTGGATAGAAAGAAGAAATTGGAAACAAGATACGAGATGATAAAAACAATATAGATACTGGTTAGTAAATATAAATTAAAAAATTATATACACACATAATATGTATATAAATATATATCTTTTTTTATTTATAGATAATGATAAACCACTTTTACGATTATGTTTGCGATTACCAACCGGTGACAAGGAAACATTATCCATGCGTGCTACTTATACTGTTGAAGTAAGCATTAAATATTCTTTTATTTTGATTATATATGTTTAAAGTATCATTGTAAATTAATATAACATTTATAAATAATATTGTAGGATTTTTTGAAAAGAATGGAAGATATGGGTTATCCATCAACTGATTATACATACTTGGTTCCATTTCCAAAAACAAATATTGGTTTACTTGAAGAAAATATTCCTTTGATAGATACGATTTTGTTTCCATCTAATACAGTATTTATAACAAAAACGTGAATATTGTCTATGGATAGTACTTTTAATCTAAATTATTATGTTGTAAATGATAAAATATTTAATACTTCTTATTATGTCAGATATCTTACATTGTGAAAGTACTTTATCTCATACATGTTCAAAATTATCATGCCTTCATAATCATATTGTTTTCTTATTCAATTATATTAATATATTATTTGCATTTAAACACAAAGTTTTAAAATACAATTACTGTAATTATTGCAAAATAATTGTAGCTGCAATAATTCATCTGCGTCCCTCTTTTTTATAGTTTTTATAGGAACAATAAGTGAAGAAAAAAAGAAAAAAAAAAAAGTATCAAAGTTAATAAAAGACAGTACATATGTTTAAACAATTATACAATTAATATAATTAATATAATAAAAATCTTTTTGAAACCATAATAAAATATATGCAAGTCTTCTTACCCAATTTAAAAATGTTCAACAAACCATTGATACAATGATTCCATATGATCTGTAAATCAAATGTTATTTAATTAAACATTAAATTGTGTATTAAAATATTATTTTAAAATTATGATGGAATAAATTCTTATTCTTAATACGAACACGTTAATAGGCTTTATCTCTACGATATTCAAAATCAAAATGACGTGTTGTATTCTATTGTGAGTCACTTTGTCATTAAGGAATGTTTTTCTATATGTATTTGATAATTAACAAACTTTTTAGTATTCATCGAGAGATTTAAATATAACTGATGTTTACCTTTTGAATCAACACTTTATCTATCTTTCTTTCTCTCTCTTTTATTTACATTCAGTCATTTGTACCATTGACCTACTTTTATACCGATGACCTACTTTTCTACACATGACCTACTTTTGTACATATGACCTACTTTTGTACATATGACCTACTTTTTATATTTTTCTACATTACAAATGTTGGTCAATTGAAATTAATATAAAATCTTTCCTTTATCTATTATTAAAATCTCGTTAATTTTAATAACATATCATTTAATTCTTACCAAATTTATATTTTAAATGAGGAAGCAAATTATCGTAGCATTAAAGAATTTTCACAACATTATGCTTTATTTGACAATGCATTATATTATAATTAAATATACGTATAGAAATTAATTTATATGTGAATTTGTTTAATATTATATCAACAATCATCAAGTAAAAATAAATAATTTTCTATTTTTTTCCTTTACTGTAATTGCAATTAATTTTATGATATGAAAGGAATAAAAAAACAAGAAAGAAAAAGAAAGATAATAAAAAATAAATATTTGTTCTTTAGATAAAAAGATAATAATTGGTGAATCATCTAATGATTATAATTAAGTTTCATTTTGACTTTTTGTTGTCAATTTTAAGTAAGTCGATACCGATACGACTTTACTTGTACTCTTAATAAGTAACATTATTCATTCGATTAGTTTAAAAAATGTGTAAACACGTTGCTTAACTCATAATTACTATCTCTAATCACAATGTTTATTTTTTTATAGCAAGTTCCAAAAATTGTCTCCAATATTTCATATAATGATCCGATTAGCAACAAATATTAAATATGTTATTGGCAGTTATTCCTAAAAATTCTTTTCAATCAGTCATTCTTCAATTTTTAAAAGAAATCACACGCATTGGTCCAGCGTAGCAATTTTTAATAATTAAGCAACTGCTCTCTTCTATTAGGCATTTGGAATTGCACTTTTATATTATTGTAAAGATGTTTATTTACATGTTACAATTTTTTTAAATGATTAATTTCTTTTGCTTGTTTTTTTGTTATCGTTTATACTCTCATATAGTTTTCACCACATTTTGCTTGATATTACATAAAACATGAGTATTTTAATAAACGTTAATATTATTTATCAAATAATATTGTAAGATAAAGTTAAAATAAAAACCTTTACTTAATATAAAATTTGAGTTATTAAAAAGGCCTTAGTTGTTGCGAATACATTCAACGTTGTTATTGTTATAGTTGTTATTGTTATTATTATTACAAATTTATGATATTCTTGTATATTACTTCTTCCAATATTTAATGCTTTTAAATATATATATATATATATATAATGATTTTTTGTTTAAATAAACTATATATAATAACTCGATACCAATTGATTGATTAAAAATGCAATCTCTGTTAATACATTTCTAGACAACCCAATTTTGGCATATACCAATATTAATATCAGTCTGATCAAATTTATTATCACGGAGAATCTTTTTCGCAACGATTATTAAGTTGCTATAATAACAAGAAATATTTTATATAGTTATAATGCATATTACAAAATTAAATGCAACATTACCTTTGCTTGCGTTTAAATTATATAATTCAATGATGATATTAAAGAAACAAAATAAAACAAGTAAACGCACTGCTATATTCTCATAAATAAAAAAAATTAATAATGTTATTACATTATATTATTAAAGCTTAATCATATATATCATATATTTATGTATATATATATTAAACAGTGCGAATTGCATTTTTTTTAAAGCTGACACTGATATTTTTAACACATTTTACACACTCATATTTTTATTTTATTTTATTTGAAGCAAAAGTACTGTTCAACATTCTGCTATATTATTAATTAGTTTTGTGCTAAAGAAATGCATGATTGTTCAAATTACGATAATATTTTTCCATTTTTGCATATGAAATAAGTTTTACAATGTTTTTTTTTTTTTCTTTTTTGTTCTTTTTTTTCATATCATTCAGTAAATATCATTCTAATAAATATAATACAACTGCAACCTGTTAAATAATATTAATAATAATAAACTAACGTATAAATAATTTACACGTAAGATTAAATATCTTATATTTTCAATATTTAGCTTTTGAATCTAGTTTGAGGCAATTTGGACATGAACATTTTGTATTAATTTACGAAAAAGATAGTCTTTTATGTAAAAGCATTACAAGCTGCTTTTATTGAACCAGTAAAATATTATGAGACTTGTTATTATTCTTTCTTTCTCATTATCTCAATTATTGCACTTATTTTCTGTAATTTATACATTTCTATCTTTTTTAAATTGAAAATCACATATATATTATTATTTTTAAATAAAGCTACAGTGCACAAAGATTCATTACTTTCTTATTCAAATGCATAAATATTTAATGATATTTAAATTGATATTTAATGGATACATAAAATATCAATTAGATTAAATTCGATTAAAAAAATCTTAAATAAATGAAACAGAAAAATACAATCAAATTTTCAATTATTTGTATTAAAGATGGACAGACCATAATACTCAATTATTATCTTTTCTTTTTACTGTTCTATAAAAAATAGCTTGCAATACTTCATGTTTGTTTGTTTTTTTGTAACCATCTTGTATATTATAATTACATGAGGAATGTGCGAATACTCCAAAAGTTTGGTATTCTAGACAATAGGAGACTTAATTAATCATTAATGGTAGATTTTTAATCTACGTATAGAAAATTTTTATATTTTTTTTATCAAATGTAATCTAAATTGATTTTTCATATAATTTATTTGTCTTTTACTTTTTTTTTTTTTCAATATTTTAAATATAGCTCTTTTAATTTTTTTTAATGAATAATGTGAGCTATATACATGTGCGCGTTGTTATAATGTTAAACTAGTTATACATTTGAAAAATTAAATTTGTTAATTAATTATTATTATCATCTACCAATGAAAATGATTGATTATGCATTTGTATAATAAATTTTTATATTTTTTAATTAGTGAAATGATTTTGAGTTACTTTTACTTTCATTTAATCTCATTTATTATTAATAATATTAATATGAATTTTACCAGGACTAGATGTTAAATGGTACTCGCACATCCCTAAATAACATACATATTCTCGCACACACATTTGTCACACTGCAACCCAAATATTGATAATTAATTAGAATGTATATGAAATAAGCTATATGTCATATAATAATTATGTTAGTAAAGTTAAAAAATTCATTCGCATTATTATGCCATAATATTTATTACAATTTAGGTCATTTGTTTCTATGACATATGGAACAAAAAAACACATATATTTTTCTTCGATTGAATAATGCCAAAAATTATGACTAGCAACGCGTTAGCAATTTTATTTCAACTCCCCTTATAACCATAAGTGCATAAATATTGCAACCAACATATTAGATAAGTGAAATCATGATATTTAACATGATCAAAATGACAAATAATATTTATAAATAAATCTGTACTAAAGATGATACTTCAGTTCCACATGTCATCTCCACATGATATAGTCTTATTTTCTTCATCTGGTTATAAATTATTTTTAAAGACCTTAATCTCTCTTATTATCTTAGTAGTACTTACAGGAAGGAATCATAGATTTTTAGGCCTTTTTTTTAGACCATATCAAATTATATTATTTATATATATATGTTTTCCAAAGTATGCAAAGTGTTATGCTTTTCATAATTCTTTACACTGCTGTAAAATATTTATTATTTATGGATTTAATAATGAAATATATACGGTGCTGTAAAATATTCATTTTTTTTTTTTAAATAAAATAAAATGTATATATTCAAATAATATATTAATTAAATTTACAATAACATACTACATTCGTTGAATCATAGAAATACAGTAAAATTAATAATAATAAGAATAAGAATATAATAATAATAATAATATTAATAATAATAATAATAATAGTAATAATTATATAAAAAAAGAAAAATCAAATTAATTCAAATAAAAATAAAATAAAGTTAGTATCTAGTATACGAGGACATCAAAATAAAATTATTAGTATTAATGATCTTTCAATCATTCTCTGTTATTGTCCATCGAGTTATATTCCTCACTTTGCTCTGATAAACTATCAACAATATCGCTGTAATTTCCAATATGAATGATACACTTTATTTGTCTGATTGTTAATTATGTAATAGCTTTTAACAAGATTATTTATAGTTTCTTACATAAATATGTTATTTTTTTTTTTGTTTTTTTGTTATTTTTTTTTTTATATTTTTACAGCACCAGTACTATCATTGGTAACAATATTATAATGACGATAATCATTTTTCAATATAAATTAAATAGAAATGTTTTATAATTGTAAAACTTTGCATAATATAATTAATTTTGCATTCGCATATTGGATGTTGAAGATATAGCTCAGTCGATTTTTACTGTACATGTAAATAGATAACATTGAGTAAAATAAGCACATTCTCATACATACAAGCGCAATGCTTCGTGTTATTTGCTAGTCATTGTAATATATATCAAATTGTAAATATAAATTGAAGAGTTTAACAACTATATTTTATTTATATATATATGTATATATATATAATATTAAACTCAAATAATTTATTAATCCAAATATTTAGAATATTTAATAAAGAATCTTGAAACTTAAATTTAATGTTATTAAGTCTATAAAACCAACCAATTTCAATGAATACACGTAAAGATTTGATAAATACAATTAAAAGTGCAAAACGTCTTTTTGATTATGTGCAAGAATGTGCTTAATATTGATTATTGGTTTAGCGGTGTGTTTGGTCACTTCGATATACGCATATATGTGTAAATTCAACTGGTTTTAGCTGGACTGTCATCTGTTTTTTCTGGATTTACAATTACTTGAATTACATAACCAGGCTGCACTTTAGCTTCTTCTATATGCATCTTATCACCTAATAATTTTCCACCGAAAAACCACCGCTGTCGTGATGGTTCTAGGCCTTCTTGACTCTAATTTTTACAAATTCCAAATATAATTCAAATCATGATATTACATGAAGTTAATAGAATAATATCTTTTTTTTTGTAATGTAATAAATACATACTTGTAATTTCTTTTTTGCTATACCAATAGTGTCCTTGCTGTATACAGGTAATTTAACATCTCCTAATGTTGTCGATAGTCGTAGTTTTAAAGTTTGTTCAGTTCCTCCGTCTACTGGTTCTAAATAAATATAATATTAATAAAACATAGATGATGAGGAAACTAACATACTATACATGAAACATATTATTGGTTATTATGTTAAATAGAATTTACCTGAACAATCTGCTGGTGAATCTCTGCCACTATCTTCTTTTACAATATTGATTGGATATGATAAACAATAAATAGGGACTTGATATCTTGTACCTAATTCGTCATAACACTCTGTTAAGAAACCATTTGGCACAGATACATTAGCTCCATCTAATATTGCCTGTGCTAATTCATAATCCTGTGCTTCTGCTGCAGTTGCTCCAGCTCTCAATGCATCCCATATTTCTTTTCTTCCATCAAATGCAGGAGCAGTATCCCAAAACTCATCTCTTTTACTTCTTAGTTGGCCTTCGGTTAAAGGTACGTCTGACTTCCATCTGATAACCTCGTGACAAAGTGGGTGATTCTTTCTTGAATTTCCTACATAAATAATGTAAAATGTACATAATATTACATGTGTAATGTATTACAAAATATTATTTTCTATTTAACATTTGTAATATTCGTATAAATAAATAAATCATACAGATAATTTACTATTTAATTATTTTGACAAACAAACCTTATGTATCTTATCAAAAAATGTTGAAATAAAACATAGATATATTCAACGATGATAGATATAATTGCAGATGTTATTACGTTAAAACGTTATTAATTATAATTTAAAAAAAAAAAAACCTACAATTACGAAAGATAAACTAATTTGGAAGAAATTATGTCAGGTGTATATACATATAAGACGCATTACAGAGCAGATCTGAAGGTAAAAGAAAAACTACTTCAAGGTTAGTTAAAGTTAGGCGTAATTTATATTTGACCGATTTTTTTATTATTTTTACCTGAATTAGTTCTCGTTGAATTTCCTGATGTATCATCGACTGAGGCATTTCTAGCCCTTGTTATGCCTATGCAGCCTCCCATTCTAGGCGGCTGAAGAAACTAAACATTTCACTGAAATTTAACAACACCTCACATGCCATTTTCGTCCATTTTAGTTTTATGTAGTATTAACCCCTAGTAACAAGGGGGCGCTAAAACCTAACCTCAAATAAAAATACGAAATGTTAGAATTTAATTTTACGAATCGTGTCATTTTATTATTATATTGTTTTTCTTTTTTTTAGAATTGTTTATCATTTATCCTAATCGTATTTATGTTTCCACGTGATGATGATCAATAATTAAATCATATGTTATGCACATTTGCATAATTATATATTCATATGTGTGTGTACATAAGACAGTAGAACCTCGATTTCGTTTCGGTCTCGGGAGAAGGAAACTTATCGAAAGAGTTACTAGTAGGTGTGCATCGATTATTATGCACCAATGAGAGACAATTGCAATTTACTAAACTATCGAACTTAATGCCCGCGAAATTTAAAACCATTAATTAAATACACTATTAAATTCTGTCACAGTATCATTTAATTTATCAAATTCTTCATTTTATAATTACTAATTTTTAATAATTACTAATTAAGTAATTACTATAAATGCTATATTTTGAAATATTTATAGTACTTTTGAGATTATGTTACTGATATCACATGGATTCTCTATACATATAAAAATATGAAATCTTATGGGGAAGGGGAAACTCTTTGAGGGGACGAAACTTTTGAGAGCGAAACGAAATCGAGTTTCTACTGTTTAAATATATATATATATATATATACCATCAAGTGTAAAAAAATCTACTTTGAAAGTGCAGTATTAGCATAAGATACATTTTTTAAGGTTAACTCATACTATAATTTCTTTTTGTTGAAGCTTGAAGGCATGTTAGGAGATGGCTTCTCCAGCAAGTTCCACTCTTGCAGAAAGGTTATCAGCTAATTTTAATGATAGTCTTGCATTACTTTCTGTATGTAAAGATATAGCTTTGGGTGAGTATTATAGTTAATTATCATACTTATTTAATTTGTATCAACATATTGCAATGAACCTTAATGTTTATATAGAATATTTGAAAAAAATATTCTTACCTCATAACAATTACTTTACAATTAAATATCTATTCCTGTACATTATTAATATTTAATTTCAATAATATTTCAGAGATACAACTAGGAAACTTAAAATTGCACACATTAGTTCAAGAATTAGGTCCTTTTGTAACAAATGAGGTTGTCAGTACTCGAGAAGGAGGAATCACTGCACTTTCCTCTGTACTTTCAGAGCTACCAAATGATTATCTTAATGAATCTGAGGTACATTTTATCGTAGTATTCTATTGCGATAGATTAAAAGATCATCATACTATTTTACCAGCAGTTATTCGTGGAATTTTAACAATAGTAAGTAAATATTTATAGATTTTTAAAACAATTAAATCATTGATAGTTTTATCATATTTATTCTTATAATATCTTATTTCTTTTTTAGGTTCAAATGAAAAATTTACCTCACGATGCACCAGTTGATTTATTCACTAATATGTTCCAACATGTTCAATGTCAATCTCAGCTTGTGGAAGATCGTCGTAACATTTATAAAATTTTTATAACACTATTACAAAATAATTTTGACGATTTGAAAGAAATGGGAATTGGATTTGTTTATGGAGTTATATCATCTATCGATGGAGAACGTGATCCTAGGAATCTTATTCTACTATTCAACACGCTTCCAAATTTTATTAAAGAATATCAATTGGGACATTTAACAGAAGAGATGTTCGATGTCATCTCATGTTACTTCCCGATTGATTTTAATCCTGTAATTATAATATATACTGTTATAAATTTATAATATTAGATTTATTATTTTCATACACGTAACATAATGTATATATAATTATTTACAGATTAATGCAGACATGATCAGTATAACACGAGAAGATTTGGCAGAATTGTTAGCACCTTGTCTCTACGCAACTCCAGACTTTGCTGAATTTTGTTTACCACTTATAATGGATAAATTATCTTCTGATCTAAAAGTTGCTAAATTGGATTCTTTGAGTTTATTATGTAAAAGTGCCAATGTATTTGGTGCGAACAGATTGGAACCATATCTTTCAGAACTTTGGCCTATTATGAGAAAAGAAATTATGTCCACTGGTGATTTGGAAATAAAAAATGCTACACTTAAGGCATTAGCTATTTTAATTGAAATAATATCTGTCAATGAAAGATTTCACGAAGCATTTGTTGACAAAATATTAACAGATACTAAAATGTCTTTATGTGATATACAATTAAGTTTATTCAGACCAGTAACTAATTTATTAGAGACTGTAGCAAGGGTGAATAAACAAACTTGTATGCACGTATTACGTGTCATAATGCCAACATTTCTTGGTCATTATTCTACAAAAAAGACATTACTGGATAAAGTAATCATAATAGATACTTTAAATAATTTTATTAAAATTACGTGTGACTTAGAATTACCTATCAAAAGTATGTATTTAATTAATGACAAATAGTGACCTTTTTTTTTTAAAGATCATAATATTTAATATTGATTTTTAAAGTACAATGATAATATTTTAATAGACTTCATGTTTTTGTAGGTATCCCAGAATTAACTTGGACAGACATTCCACAGCTGTATATTGATGGGTTAAATGATAAATATATAGAGTTAAGAAGTAAAATACTTATTGGTTTGACGATACAAAGAGCTTATTTAAATCAAACTCATAGAATTATATTATACGATACTATATGTAATGAAATTGATAATGGCAGTGTGTTATTGATACAGATTTGTCATACGTGCCTTGTAGAATTCTCTATTTTATATCCAAATGAA
This sequence comes from Mischocyttarus mexicanus, assembly GCA_023678845.1. Lineage (NCBI taxonomy): Eukaryota > Metazoa > Arthropoda > Insecta > Hymenoptera > Vespidae > Mischocyttarus > Mischocyttarus mexicanus. The sequence continues at coordinate 378,802 of JACGTP010000058.1, read as the reverse complement.
ATATTAACATTAACTCGAGAAAAACTTCCAATAGATACAGGTAAATAATTAATAATATAATCAATATTAATTAAAAATATTAATATATATATTTAATTATTTATATATTTTAGATGATACAGATGTAAAAGTTAAAATTCGTAGATTGCAAGCATTATCTGAAATAGCAAAAATTCCAGAACTAGCAAATGAAATTTTACCAAAAATTCTTAGTCTGGGAAATTCTTTTAATTCAGAGATAAGTCTTACTGCATTAAATTGTATTCATAAGCTTGTTTCAACTAAAGACAATAATTTTGGTATCCAATATTATTTGTACAATGAATGTAACATCGTTGATAAATTAATATCATTTACAAAAAATATTTCTGCTGATAAATTATCCCTCATATCGAATATTTGCCAATGCGTTGTGAGAGGTCTTTCCATTGACGATCAACAAAAAATTACAGATAAATATATTATCCAAATAACGCATAAAACTTGCGATATTAATGTTGTTACTGTAATAATCAGTTTACTTATTTCTTTACAACAAGATGTTAAATTAATGCTTGATAATAATTTATTAGAAAGTTTATACAACTTAGCAATCAATAGTTCTAATTCTATTACAAGAACAATATCTTGTCAATTACTTTCCGTGATACTAAACAAAATGAATAACTTGGAACATTTTAAAGATTGTTTGTTATATCTTCAAGATAAAGTAAAGACAAATTTGGAATCTAATTCTGATGTAAATACAAAACAAGCAACTGTTATTTTACATATGTGGTTAACAAAAGCAGCTGTTACAAAAGGAAGTTGCTATTCTCAAGATTGTCTCAATGTTGTATGTATACATTTTTTTAAATTAATAGAATTGCAAGATATTATTGTGTATAAAAAAAATTAATAATATTATATTTTTATAGTTTACAGAAATGTTGAAACATAACGAAGTAGGTGAATATGTTGCTCAAGAGTATAAAATGTTAACGTGTAACGTGGAAGATGCTTTAACGTATGAAAATTTCTGTAATATAAAAATGTTTTATAAACAAAGAATATTTCAACATTTGTTAAAACAAAATAATAATTTTGTAAAGAATTCAAGACAGAATTATTTAATTGCTTTAACTTATTTAATAGAAGAAATACCTACTGAACTATTGTACATGCATTTATCAGATGTAAGTTTAGATTATTTATTTAATAATATAATTACTTGCATAATAATAATAATAATAATATTTATTTCTAATAACAGTTAGTTCTCATTCTCTACGAATCTCTATCCTTGGATAATGGACAATTGGTTCTTTCTACTTTAAAAGTTTTAAAACTTTTGTTAGATACAAAAAATGAAATATTCTCTGACAAGATCCAATCTTTTCTTCCTAAACTTTTGCAATTATCGACCAATAAGTCAATGGTAATTATTTATTTTAATTATTATTTATACACATTGGATTATATAATAATAATAATAATTATGTTTCATTTTTTCAGGATATCAGAATTGTAGCTCTAGACTGTTTAACGAGTTATGCTTATTATTCTCCTATATTACTTAACATATATAAACCAGAAGTTTTAAAAAAGCTACAAAAGGTTCTCGACGATAACAAACGTTTAGTAAGAAAAGCAGCTGTAAAAGCTAGAACACATTGGTTTTTGGTTTCCACACCTGGTGGAATAAAAACTTAATAAACTAGTAAATAATTTACATCGGTTGAATTTAATTAATTACTTCACATTTTCAAGTTTAATTTAATTATAATGATTATAATAAAATTTGTTAACTTGTTTTAACTCATTCGTATTTTTGAATTCATTTATTAATTAAAAATTATGTAAAACATCTCAATTGAACGATAAGTTAAAAATTAATAAGTATACGCATAATATATACAAATTACATTTTAAAAACTGCATACTAATTTTGTAATCCTTTAAAAATAGAATTTTTGTGTTTGGCATACAATAATAATAATATATTTTAATTATATGCACTTTGAATAGAATATTTATTTTGTTAAGATGTTTAGTAAAATTATATTTACAAATGTGCAGTTAAAAAAAGCAACAAAGTATGACTTTAATATTTATATATAAATTGGAAAAATAGAAAAGAAAAGAAAGCAACATTACTTATATAATGTGCTAGATTTATACTGTATATATACTGCTTCATAATCAAATAAAGAATTGATTTCAGTAATTGAATTTAAACCTGAAAGTTTCCTACTAATAAAATTAGTTTGTTGGAAGCATGGGTGATGGTAAGATCTTAAATGATAGAAATTTTATTTATTTGTTTTTTGTATATATAAAAAACAAGTGTAAAATCTTGCAATTGGCATGAAGAAAAAGAAATATGTGTTTACCAAGAAAATAAAAATGTAAATTCATAGAAAAAGTTATCAGTGTGAAATCTGTTTGTAGGTGTGGCTAAAACAGGTGCATACAAATATGATGATGGAACAAAATATATTGGTGATTGGAATAACAGAGGGTTGAAACATGGAGCTGGTTCATTTCTTTTTCCTGATGGTACAAGATACGATGGTTCCTTTCAAAATGGACTTTGTTCTGGTCTAGGTATTATTATATTTCCAGATGGAGCAAAGTACGTACATTTAATATATCATTTTATTATGCATCTATTTATTTATTTTATATGTGTAATTATAATAAATAAAATATAATATTATTCGTTCTAATACAAATAGATACGAAGGTGAATTCATGCAGGGTTGGTTCCATGGACATGGAGTATTTTGGAGAGCTGATGGTATGAAGTTTGAGGGAGAATTTCGTGGTGGAAGAGTATGGGGTTTAGGTTTGTAATATTTGTAACAATTTAACTATCATAAAGAAATATTAATTTTCTTCATTATATATAATATTTAATATACAATATTACCGATATAGGTTTGGTGACTTATTCTGATGGATCCCATGGATTTCCAAGAAACGAAGGATTCTTCCAGGACTGTAGACTTGTACGTCGTAGACGTTGTCCAGACATAGTACAAAAAGCACAGAAAATTTCTTTGATGGCTCGAACACAATGTTCTTAATCATTGTCTCATAGTTGATACATAAGGTAGTATATTATAATCATGTGTATGAACAAATATTACAAATAAACTATTAGAAAAAGATTAAACTTTAGATTTCTGTCATTTGTATTTTTATACCTTGAAGTTTAAAAGTTTAAAATGTAATAAATAAATGCATTCATACATACATGTATAAAGTAGAAAAACAGAATAATAAAAATGCAAATAATATAGAATCATAGACAAATAAGAGAAAAATAATTGACAGTGTTGATTAAAACACTTTTAATCATAATTATTCATAAACTTATATAATCTTGAATGAATATTTAAAATATATAATCTAATATGAGAGCATGAATGCATTATATATTTATATATATATAACAATATAATCGATCAACGTAGTACTATTAAAGAGCAAGAAAAAGAAGATGGCAGTAGTAGTTTAACACATCAGTTAAATAGGAATGTGTGTGCAGTTTTATGTTATTGTGGTCCTTCATTCAATTTAATTTTAATTGATAAGAATCTAAGAAAGCTTATGTGAATTTTTCTCAATCAAATTATTATTTCTTTTTTTTTTTTTATCATAAATTGTGCTACCATGTAATAAACTTATTAAAAAAAAAAGAGTCAAAGTAAAAAACTAGATCAACGATTTGATATTAATAAAAGAAAGATAATATATTTCTTATTAAAAAATCATCAAGATTACCACTACACGTTGATAGATAATCAATAAATACATCTATAATTATCACTTAATAAAGATATGTTTGGATATTTCTTAGAACTGAATGGACATTAAAATTGTTTACGCACAAAATGACGCCCTTAGGTAAGCCGAAAAACAATTGACGTCGTCGTCGTCGTCAGTGTCAGTGTCATTTTACTGCTTAAGTGTACCGTTTTTAATACAGTTATTTAAATGAATATTGCATTTATTATGTTTTCGTTCTTCGATGCAAGAGTCCAGGTATAAACGATTATTACATGACATTTTTATTATACACATATATACACACACACACACACAGGATTCACGTATATTAATATTGTGCTTATTTTATTTTCTTTCTTTCTCTCTCTTTTTGTTTCTTTTTCTTGCTCTTGTTTAATAGATTATTAATTGCATTTTTTTCTCTCTCTTTCTCTCTCTCTCGGTGCATAATAAAAATAAAAAAATAAGCAAGGTCGAAATCATCGGTGTCACGTGACATGTTTCGAGTCACGTGATATGTTTCGAGTCACGTGATAAGTTAACTTATGTCACTTCCTGTTTGTTAATCGATCGTATGATTCGTTTTTAATGTTTCTTTTTATCTCTATCTCTATTTCTATCTTTATTTCTATTTCTATTTCTATTTTTATTTCTATTTCTATCTCTCTCTTACTCTTAAAAAATGAATAACGTTTATACTCATTAGTCAAAACAAATACTGCAGTACTTCCGTATTAATGCATTTAATATTTTACGCGGGAATATAAAATAATTTGAAAATGTACATTTTTGTTCAGAAGAATAATATGCATTAATAATACAATTATAATTAGAACACAATTTATTAAATATAAATATTAAAGAACATTTATTATTTGAATTTCTTATATTCTTTATCTTTAATTATTATCATGATTTATGACATATTACATTTTTTAAATTATAAAACACGAATAGGTAATTTGGTTTATTTAATCAGTTATAAATGACTAATTAAAGATAACCAAAATAATCTAATTATAGTAATGAATAAATAGTAATATTTTTAAACATTGAATTTACTTTAAATTTACTTTATTTTTAATGTTAAATAATTTGTCTCTCAAATTTGATAATGTATTTTTGTTGTTGTGATTTTAATAGATTATGTGCTTCTTTATTTTGTAATTAATTTTATTTGATTTCTCAAGAAACTTGAAATCTATGCATATTTGTTTTGGATATAAAATAAATAAAATTAAAGTAAAATTAAATGTTAAATGATAAGTTATTTATATAAGTGAAATAATATTTAAAGAGATATATGTATATTTACTTAAGTTATGTTAATATCTATTCACGTTTCCTGTTCATGTATGCATATTAAAGGTATAACCTTTGCTTCTAAAAGATAAATGCCAGTACAGAGTTCAATTCAGTTCAGTTCAGTGAAGAATTAACTATAATTGTTACCTATTTTTTAGTATTATTATAACTAGGTTGGTGTAATAAGAAAAATTCTTTATATATTGTATTTTATATTTAATTATTAATTTATTTAACATTTAATCTTCGTTGAAAATAATCATTTCTTTATTAAAACTATTTTGCCTTATTTTTTGTGTTAGCTTTGTGTGTTTTTTTTTTTTTTTATAGCTAAGAAGTTGTTCGTGATACTCCAGAGATTTACAATAAGAAATTTAGAATCTAACAATGTATCCACAGAATTGTAAGAACATTTTGAACAATAATATCATGGCATCTAATGGTTATTCTGGGGCAGGAACTATGGAAAACGAAACAATGAATAATTCACCACCGTGTGAGTCAGTAAATTGTATGTGTGCGCTTGGATTAGCCTATTTTATTTTCATTTTTATTCTTACAGTATTTATATATATATATATATAATTATCTTGTTTGTATATTGTATATAAGATTACGTACTTGTTTTTATTTTTATTCTAATTTTTTTGTTAATATCATACTTTGTGTTTTATAATTTGCTTGCATTTTGTTTTGCACTTTAATATATATAACTTATAATTAATTTATTATGTAGCTTTGTATACGTTTAACAATCCTTTATTTACTTAACTTTCCAAGATTTTGAAATATATTAATAGAAGTAATTATTACAAATTATTTTGAAAAGCTTGAAAAAGTATAAAATATAATCTAATTTATAAAACATTAGCTTTTTTATTTTTTTCTTCCTCATAGTAATTGTTTCCTTTTTAAAAATCTTTGAAATACTATAAATATTTTTATTATATACAATTATTTTCTTATAGCAATGCCTTGGTTTGGAATGGATATAGGTGGTACATTATGTAAATTAGTATATTTTGAACCTAAAGATATAACGAGAGATGAAGCTGATGCTGAACTTGAAACGCTTAAAAATATTCGACGATATCTAACAAAAAATTCAGCTTATGGAAAAACTGGTCACAGAGATACACATTTGCAGGTAAGAACTTGGATTTGAGTATTTTCATACATGTATAAATTTAAGATAAATTGTTTTCCTGTATTCTATTTTATTTTATAGATGGATAATGTTTGTATCAGAGGTAGACGTGGTACTTTACATTTTATTAGATTCCCTACAAGTGAAATGGGAAACTTTCTAGCATTAGCAAAGTCTAAAGGTATGGCAAATCTTGTGACAACTGTTTGTGCAACTGGTGGTGGAGCTTTCAAATTTGAAGAAAATTTTAAAAAGGTAATTGTACATTTTATTAATAATATTATTCATCATTGTAAACGAATGAATATTTATAAAACTATGCAATTTAATTTCTAGGAAGTTAATATGAGTTTAGCAAAGTTTGATGAACTGGATAGTTTAATACGTGGCATACTTTATGTAGAAATAACTAATCCACATGAATGCTATTATTGGTCTCATCCAACAGATGATACCAGATGTCAAAAAATACCATACGACTTTTCTGAACCTTATCCATTTTTGGTATGACATATTAATATTATTTAAACACAGATTAAAATATTGATCATTGTATTAATCGTTTGGAAATTTCTATTACAGCTTGTAAATATAGGTTCAGGAGTTAGTATATTAGCAGTGTATGGACCAGAAAATTACAAGAGAATATCTGGAACAAGGTAAGTTATTAATGCAACAACATTAACATTGATAATAATTATAAATTATATCAATGAACCTTGTGTGTAATATATAAATGATCTTCGTAGTTTAGGTGGTGGAACATTCTTAGGATTATGCTGTTTACTCACTGGTTGTAACACTTTTGAAGAAGCAATTGAATTAGCAACGGGTGGTGACAACACTAAAGTAGATAAATTAGTTAAAGACATTTATGGAGGTGATTACGGACCATTTTGTCTTCCTGGTGATCTTGTTGCCAGCAGGTAAACAGCATTGGAAAATTTATCTTTGCTTTATTTAATTGTGTTCTATTTGTGTTTAGTTTTGGACAAATGAATTCTAAAGAACGTCGTAATGCAGTTACAAAAGAGGATCTTGCACGTGCAACCCTTGTTACTATTACCAATAATATCGGTTCTATAGCACGTATGTGTGCTGTTAATGAAAAAATAGAAAGGGTAATTATATTATTATATTAAATAATGTTAAAATAAAATACAAGATACATATTAATTACTTTCTCTCTATCTCTATTATTTATAGGTGGTGTTTGTTGGTAATTTTCTTAGGGTCAATCCTATTTCTATGAAATTATTGGCCTATGCTATGGATTATTGGTCTAAAGGAACAATGAAAGCTCTGTTTTTAGAGCACGAGGTAAGATACAATAAATACAAATCTATAATAATAGATAATACAAAATGAAATCTTAATGTAAAATATTTTTCCTTTTCAGGGTTATTTTGGTGCAGTTGGATGTTTATTACAATTTAAAGGAGAAATAAACTGAGCAAGTTTATTTCATGCATAGCATCATTCCATCTGGGAAAAAAGAAGAAGAAGCTGCTTTAATGAACTCACACAAAGTGTCATTAATTTTTCAATATGCAGTATCTTGTATTAGATTTATTTAATTAGGGGGGAAAATTTATATGTGTTAATCACGTAACATTAATATGACTTAATATGCTTGCAATATATTTTTGGAGGTACTTTTATTAAGTACACGTTATTTATTATTTATTATTATTTATTATAATACGTATATTTATTTAAATACAATAAATAAAACTATGTCAGGGTATTTGGGTTAAGGTTTAGTTACGTGATTGTCACATATTATACTCCTATTCTGGGCACAAACATCATTATAATTTGATATAAGTAATAATGGACCAAACCGAAAATGCATACGAATCGTATGATTCTTCATACATTGTTTAGGATAGGTCTACCTCATTATTTACTTCATTCAATTCTTTCTATTTAATTTATCTTTTAAATATAATATGCACGTATCACGTATATATATACACTATTTAATTATGTTCAAGTATGTTTAAAAGTTTAATGAATATATTTTTATTATCATTGTTTTTCTATTTAATATGTTTAATCGTATACGTGCATGTTTTATATCAACTTTATATACATTTTATTGATAAGTTAGTTAATGGTCTGTTATATATATATTTATATATATATTGTTCTTTATTATATTTATTTGTAAACGAATAATCTACGTTAAATTCTTGTATTTATAAAAAAAGTTAAAGAATTACTAATTGGCTTGATATTACAAAGAGTATTGTTAAACAATACTTTTACTATTAAAAAAGAAAAAAAAAATATTTTAGATGAGTTGGCAGCTTAATCTAATAAACATGTAATATTTCTTAAGATTTTTTAATACAAATGAAATTATAGATCAATGTGTAAAGAAAGAAAGGAAAGATATAGGAAGGAAATAAAAATAAAAATAAAAATAAAATATTAACAAATTCTCTTATAACAGGTTTTCTAATATTTGATCAATCTTTCATCTATATTAGATAACAAAATTTACTTAGAATAATTATCTAATGATAAATTATATTTATTACTACATGCATAGTTTATTCCTTTTTTTTTTATTATTTTTGCACTGTAATTAAATCAATTACATCTATGCAATGTATTTCTTAGTAATCGTAGTCCTCCAAAGGAAAAATAATTAAAAAATATTGTAGAAGAAGCTTTGCAAAGTTGACGAAAAAGAGTTTATCTTAATATTTAATACATGTTTCTACATACAATTTAAAATACATAGAGCACAAAAGAAATAATAATAAAGCGGTATGTGCTTAAAAATTGAATATATATTCAATTGTAAATGGGCATAATTCTAATTGATCATTGTATTATTATACAATTTATTTTTGAGGAGAAATTAGTGGTACACTTAGAAACCAAAACCAGGATATTTTACTTAATTAAAAAGTTACAATTTTTTTAATAAAAAGAAATTAAACATTTTCTATTGAATTGAATTTTCCTTTTTTCTTTTTTTATATTTATATTTATCTTACAAACTAGCAAATACAATTATTTATTGTATAATTGTACGTATATAAGAGTTATTATATATATATCTATATTTTTAGTATATAATAAAAAAAAATAAAAAAAAAAAATACTCGCATTGAGAGAATTAATTACACATCAATGAAAACGATATTTAATAAAATTATCTTTTTTTTTTTTAATCATTCCTATATCCAAAATTTGTTAATTTTATTTGTTAATCTTGTTTATTAATTTACAGTCAGCGATCCTGTGATATTTTGTATTTGCTGGTAATAAAAAGCTTGAAAATAATTATGTTTAATTAGAAAAAAAATATTTCTATTCAAAATTATAATTCGAGATAAAATGTTTGAATATTGGAGAACTAAACACCTCCTCTTTCTCCCCCTCATGGGATTTAAATTAAATTTTTTATTTTTAATTGAAATAAAAAATAAATAAAGAAATTAATAAAATGAATGATTGTTTTTAAAATGTAAAATATTTCATATACTTTAATATGTTTTAGATTATTTTGAAGGATAATTCTGTTACTTCAATTAAATGTAATCTTAAATAAATAATAAATGGTTTATAATATTTTCCATACAATGTTTTATATAATTTGTATAATTTTTCTGTTATTTCCTCTCTTCTTGAAGTGTAATTTAAAGTGCAATTAAAAGTGCATTATCCATAAATTTTTTTTTAAATAAACTCTATCAAAATTATAACAGAAAATATTTTGATTTAAACCATTTAAATAGTTTTTCCCTATTAGTCGGCTCTTACGACAAGCAGGGACTACTGCGGACTTATTCTTATCCCCCAGGTCCGCAGGGGGTATTGCAAAAGTATAGTACTGCATATTTAAATATATTACATTCTAGTTGCTTGGTAACTAATTGGCAAAACATTACTGGTTCCACGATACTGAAGTTCTTAGCTTAATAATTCGATATCTCATACGTTACTTTTGATATTTATTTTTATTTTAAAAAAAAGAATACAAACTTGTTAACATTTAATCAGATAATACTTCATATTATTTATAATCTCGTTAGAAAAAAAATATATTAATTAATATAATTATTGTGATAAAGGATTATTATCACGACACTTGTTTTCTAAGTGGTTTTTATTTTTAAACGAAGTGAATTTTTGTTGGGAAAATTTATAAAGGGAA
>JACGTP010000058.1:320879-365077 GCA_023678845.1 Mischocyttarus mexicanus | reverse complement strand
ATAATCATCACCATTTTTTATTAAGTTACACAAATGTTTTATCACAGAGAATATACAAAGTAGATTACATTGATGACTGTAAGTTGTATAGTCTTACCATTTACTTTCATGTCACTTACTTCAATTATAATAAATATGAAAAACACCGTATATGTATGTAAGTGTGTATGTAATATGTGTATGTGTGTGTATGCTCAAAATTCTATATTTTTTCAAAGGTCTCATAATTTTTGGTAATTTTTTTTTTTTTAAAGATAGAGAGGTGACAGTGCTGATTATTATTTGTTTTATCTCTTTTTTTTTTTTATACAATTTGGGATATAGTCTACTTTGTTGTATACAACGATTATCATTTTATGCAATTATTATCTTCATTCTTATATATGTATATGTATGTGTATATATATAATATTTTTTAATGAGTAAATGTAACAACTAAATAGTCATGAACCTTCCTCATTGTGAAGACGTTTAATAAATTCATTTGAAATATTAATATTAAATTATACATATCACACATATGTATATACATACATGTACACATATATATATAGAAAGAGAGAGAGAGAGAGACATTTATATATAATAACTTATTATTATTATAAAATATATATAAGTCAAATACATCAGGTCACATGGTTATTAAATTTGAAACACACTTATTATATATTAACATTTAAAATCCTACTTTTTATTTCTTTTAATTAATTTTTTATTCCATTTTCTTATTTTTCTCTCTCTCACACTCTTTAACACCCCCTTGTTACATCACCACATTCGTTCATTCTTTCATATAACATTGATTTGTAAGCATTTAAATTAATCATCTTATTTTTATTTAAGTGAAGAAATATTTTCGTATTTTTCTTTTACCACCATTGTTTCCTTTTTTTTTTTGTAAATATTTTATACAATTTATATATATGTATATATAGTTACCTTGTATAGATATAACTTCATAATATATATTATTTTTTTTTATATGTTTGTATGTGTGTGTGAGACTGATTGACGTATTTTTATTTGTTTTACCAAGAACGTATGTTTTATATTAACGTTTTGTGTTTACTGGGTATGTATGTGTGTGTAAAAATACAAAAGTTGTTTTAAAATTATGCGAGTATAAATTTCAATAATTCATTTCCTATGATTTAAACATCAAAGTTGTACGAAGATTAGTTTTTAGAGTATTGAATTAATTTTTTTCAAGTTATGCTCGCATATTTAATAAAACACTTTGTATACTTGCTTATGTATTTATTTATATATGTGTGTATGTAATTTATGTATGTATGTATGTATATTAAGAATTTTGGCACAATAAGAAATAGAATCACAGATAAAATCATTGTACATCATAAAAAGTCGTAAGACTTATAATACATCATTTTTTTTTTTATTTCTTTCTTTTTTTTCTATGCAATGATTTATTTATTTTTATTTTTATTTCTCCTTTCTCTTTCCTTCAATCTATTTTCTTTCTCAAATACACGCATTCCTATCAAGTTTCATCGTTTAATGCACGTACATCAAATTTGGTTTTAAAATAAAAAAAAAAAAGAAATGAATTTAGAAATGTTTCGTATCGAAAACAAGAAATTTTCGTCACGAATTTTTGAGATTGGCTCGTTTATATTTTTTTATTCTTCTTTACGTAATTATTATTATTATTATTATATTAATTATTATTATATTATTAATTATTATTAATATTACTTGTTCATTCGTTCGTTTACGATTATCAACGTAGAGTTAGTTTGGAAAAAGATAAACCTTGAAGTTTATTTTGTAGTTTTTTATATTCAATTTTATTTATTAATTATTTAATTATTTAATTATTCAATTTTACTTTTCTTGTACACTAATACATACTCATGTGGTACACAGATACACACACACACAAGTATGTACCATGTAACAATTACTTTGTTGGTTGCATTATTATTAATATTAATATTATTATTATTATTATTATTATTTTTATTTTAATCAGCGTGGCATCTTTTTTTTTTTTTTGTTCAATTATGGTAGTAGAAAAAATAATCATCTCTGTTCCCACAATTAATTAATTAATTAATTAAATAATTAATTAATTTTCTTCTCTTCCCTCAATCCCCAAATCCCCAAATCCCTTATTTTCCTACACCCCACCCCAATCTTCTTCCTATTCTCAATGCTCTTATTTAATATTGTTTTATTTTATTTTGTTTCGTTAAATTTTAGATTATTACTGGTCCATTGTTTCATTGTTAAATCCATTTTGGTAATTTTTTGGGTATTTTTTTTTTCTTGTTTATGTTTTTGTTTAAATTCTTGTAGTTTTGGAATGTTTTAAATTTGTTCTGTATATGCGTGTCCCCCGATGGTTCAATTGGTTGTACTCTCTAAAACGATGCTCGCAAACCTAACTCACTAATTATTTATTTATTTATTTATTTATTTATTAATATTTATTTTCTCGCATAAACTTCACCTCATCTTCCTTCTTGGTTTTTTGGTTCTACTAACAACGACTTTAACTATTATCATTTTTTCTTTTTAAATCAAACTAAAATCCTGTATCTCACTGACAACAATTTAATTAATAAATCATGCTTTGATTGATTGATTTTAATAAAAGAACATTTCAAAAGGAAGACTAAGGAAAAATAATATTTGATTGGTTGGATTTATCAAAAACATATTTCTGTGGAAAAAGTAATGTCGTATTTTGAAAGAAGAATAAACGAATTAGAAATGTTTATGTAAAAAGTAAGATAAAAAATTAAAATAAAATAAACACATTCATACACATGGATGCATGCATGCAGAGAAACCATACACACTTTTACTAATCTTTAAGATTCCAGATTTGTACATACGAAAGTTGTTTTATCATTTCTATTTCATATTAGAAATTTACCCCACATTACCTGTCTTTATCTATTTATTTATCTATCTATTTATCTATCTATCTAACAAATTATCTATCCTTTTCAATCAATCAATCAATCTATCTATACTTTCCTTTAGATATCTATCCACAGTAATTAGTTCTACAATTGAAACGATAAAACAAATAATCAAAAACACAATAAAACCAAAAAGTTTTAAGAGAAACCCTTATCGACCCATAATCAAAGTAACCCTTTCGTTACGTTCTCACAATAATTATATTTTCATAGTTTTCATAGAACAACGATGAAACAGTTGTTAAATAAAGAAGATTACTGACATGCAAAGTGCATATTTCATGGCTTAATGCACCATTCAAAAACGTCATTCTCCAAAGGAGTGGATTGACGTAAAGAAAGGGTTAAATGATGACAATTACTTCAAATTTTCTATTTCATTATTCACTTATTAATTAAATAAGTTCAGAGTCGATTCCTTTATATATTAGCTTGGGGAAAAAGACATATCCATTATTTTAAGATTGAAATAAATGTTTAAAATAATGGATATCTTTATCCCCTGACTTAATATACATGTATTTATGTGTTGCATTAGTTAGAATTTGATTGAAAGTTTGGTTCAACTCATAATCCTCCACTTAGGTAAGGCCTCAGCTATCAATGTTGAAAAGTATGTGGTTACATTGTAAACGACAGTTTCACCATCAGCTAAAATAGCTCCGAATGAACCGTAAGTGCCATAATCAATGATACTGTGATTGCATACTGACAATACAGCTAAATCCTTACCGGGTCCTTTACCGTCTGCTTCTGAGACGAAACTTATTCTGTGACGTTTGCTACGTAAATTGTATTTGCACCATGCTATATTGTCGCTAGTAACAACGAACAAAACGTTATCGTATTTACCGATAAAATAATCCATCGCTGCAAAGTAATAACTTATCGGTGCCGGTCTTACTTTAAGCTTTTGCCAAAGATAATCGACATAATCGGTTCTCCTAACGTGTACGCTCACATAAGTTGGCTGAGATAGATTAAATTTATCTGCTACGTCACGTAATACCGTATTAGCGTAAGCTCTTAAACTTGCTTTGAATGTAAATTCCCGACGTACGTCATCCAACCAGACAAATATCAGGGACCAGTATGCTGCGTGCCTGTCAAATATTCTCCTATATATATATATATTCCATACATTAACATTATCTTTTTATTTATCTATCATTTGAAATATACTAAACATATTTAATACCCCATTTAATTAAACAATTATTTCAAAACTTATGGAACATATCCCCAAATTTATTCAAAGAACTTGCAAAACTATTTGATATTTATAATCCTTCTTCGCGTTTTTATACACCGTATACCTCGGAATATGATTTAATAAATAAATAATGCAATTTACCTCGGTATGATGATGTTTTGTTCAGTGCTGTTCCATTGACCAAGAGAATTAACCACTTGGCCGACATCCAGAGTACATCTTCCGATGTAACTTAATGGTGGTATACTTAAGTTCTCGAAATGTTCTTCTAGTGTCTTCAAAATACAACGTGGCATGAACGGTTCTAACCCGGTTCTCCTAGCAGTAGCCCATACCGAGGCATATTCCCAAATTTGATTGCCAAGTCTACCACCTTGAACTGCAGTGACGATTCCATATTTCGGACAAGGGTTCCTCCATTCTGGTGGTACTCTGATGTTCTTCAGATTGGTTCGACACAATGCTTGCTCGTAGGATGATATCTTCGTGTGCCTGGGCGCCGGACTGGAGGTGTACATGGGAAAGAGGAAGACGTGGATACCGAAGACCACTATCAGAGCGAGGACTATGGCGCTCGCAAGCACATGCTGTTGAGCGTGGCTCATTCTCACGATTTATCCTTTCAACCACTACTTTTTTTTTTGTGATCACTCCTTTCTTCTTGCTTTCAATAATTTCTCAACATTCGCAACAATCACTTTCTCATCCTCTCTTTTATACTCTTTTCAACATCATACTCATCTCAACATTCAAACAAACCCATTCCTAAAACCTCTCGTTCAATAACTCAGACCACTCCTTTCAATAGCAAACGCACCTCTAGCCTACGCTCTTTTTCTACTGCAAGATTGTTTGCTTAATCAGTTAATATAATTGTTATTGCAAAATTTCTATTATTATTATTATTAATTAATGAATTAATTATTATCATTACTCTCTTCTCTCTAGCGCACTACCCGCTGTCCATCTCACGCTCTAGTCCGGCATATCGGTATCTACAGGCGTGCCGTGTCCCTCGCTTTCCGATGTACATCTTTTGCAACGATAATATTGTTAATAGTAATTTAGCTAGTGAGCTGCCGGGCATTGGTTATGATATACATATATATACATATATATGTATATATATAAAGCAGGTGTGGTGTGGAAAATAAGCGGTGAGATAGAGAGTCAGCCAAAAGGCGGATAACGCGAACATGCAATTTTTCATATCCATTAAAAATTAAAAAAGGGACGAAGGAGGTAGTGGTAAAAGGAAGGAAGAGGGATGATGATGATGATGTACTATTTCTCTCAGACTGCATTTTTATAATTTGCATGTAGATATTCATTAAGAAAATGTAAACCAACTTCTTCAAAGTAAATCCTACCCTATTAATTTTATTAATTAACTGTACTCGTAATAAATAAAACAAAAATCTATATCTCGAATAGAGTCACAATTTGCATACCATGCCGAGTTAGAATAAATCAAATAGAAGGGTTTGTATATCTGAGTGCGTGTGACATAAATGTTCAGAGTATTTCTCTCATAATTGTACAGCATTTCGATTTTATATTATTATTTTATCTTATCTAATATCTTCCTCATAATGAAACTTGCTATAAAAAGGGATTGAAAAGGAGAATCATGAAAATTAAAAACAAAGAAAGAGAGAAAGAGAAAGGGGGAAGAGGATGAGGGTGCACCGTGCTTGAAGCGTTGATCTTGCGTGCGAAATAAATTTAGTATGAAATACCCTTTACGTGGGGTGTTGGGTAAAGGTTTAAAGGTGAGGGTAAGGGTAGTGGTGGTGGGTAGTTAAAACAACTTACCCGTGCCGTCCTCGTCTAGTTGTTTTTCGCACGTTATCGTAAGTCCAGAGGAAGAAGAATGACGAGGAGGAGGAGGAGGTGGAGGAGGAGGACGGTGCTCCGTAGAAAAGCGGCAGCAACAACGATGTTGGTGGTCTCTCCTCAGTGTCATGTTTTCCCGGCTAAATCGATGCCCGGTCTCGCGCGCCGCTCGAGAACGCTTGTTGCTTGTCCTCGATAGGGGCTCCTTCCCGACGGTGGAGGGGTTGTCGTCGTCGTCGTCAAGCCGGTTATCCAAGTTTTATTCAACGACTATTAACTGATCCTAACAAAATGACAATTATTTATTTATTACAATAAATATTTTATTTTAAATATAAAAAAAAGAGATGTACTTATCAAAAAAACATTTTAACATTTAAATTAATTTAAATCTTAATATTCCTTACTATTTTTCCTTCCCCTTCTTTCTCTTCTCAGAAGAAATATCAACTTCTGATGATGATGATGATGATGGATGGGTGATGATAGTGATGATCCTTTTTATTAGCCACTTCTTCCCAGGGATGCATTTATTGTTGTTGTTGTCATCCTCATCATCGTTACTGTTTTTGATGAATTTTCTTTTATTTAATATTATAAAAAAAACGTTTTCACAGTTGACACTTAACACGCCCGTTATCACGTCCTCGAGAACAGAAAGAAGGAACACGGCATCCCTCTCTACGAGCTTCTTCCATCCTTTCGAGATGTTGTTTCCACAGTCCAGAGATATGACGTCATAGGGTGCTCTCGACGCCTCAACCACCACCACCACCACCACCCCTACCTCACCACCACCCTACAACTTTTCCACTTCCATTTCCACTTCTACCATGATCGTCGTCGATTAACCCACCCCACCCTCGTCAACGTTAAGGGTAGCTCGTCTTATCGATCGATCTTCTGTTTCTCTTTTGTTAAATGAATTTTAACTATGTGTTCTTAAACTTTTAGTCCCAATGGATTTACCGACATGATTATTTCTTTTTCACTGTTTTATCTTCATTCATGATAAAGATTTTTTTTTGTCTTCT
Organism: Mischocyttarus mexicanus; assembly: GCA_023678845.1. NCBI lineage: Eukaryota > Metazoa > Arthropoda > Insecta > Hymenoptera > Vespidae > Mischocyttarus > Mischocyttarus mexicanus. The sequence continues at coordinate 358,043 of JACGTP010000058.1, read as the reverse complement.
TCCAAGTGTCGATAATTAAATGGTATTTACCTTGCTGACTGTCGATAAAGAATTTTATTTTATTTGGTTGATCTATCGGTAATAAGTTATCATAAGATTGATCTGTCGGTAACAAGTTATCATAAGATTGATCTGTCGGTAACAAGTTATCATAAGATTAATCTATCGGTAAATAATTATTTTGAGAAATGTTAAAGCTAAAACTGCATCTTAAATAATGGATTATAAATACTGTTCACTAACTCAATACCATTATTTAAATGCATTAACCAATCACGTATTTTAAAGAGAAATAATAACAATTTATAGTGATCTAACCATTTGTCTTTTTATCGTTTAAAGTTGTAGATTAAAATATGAAATATGTTATTTTTAATAGATGATTATTCAATATACTGTCACCTTTGACAGTAGTGACAGTTGCAAGTAATAAACACAGACATTTTTCTGACAATATTAACAGTGACATAAACAAACAACGTGGTTTTTATGAAATTGTCTCATAAAGTGTGTTTAATAATTCATCATCATAGTGATGTCAATTACTTTATAATTACAAAATTAAAATATTATTTGTGATATTAAAAATGATTTTGTTATTAAAAATATGTACTTAACACGTACAACATATGAGACAAAAACTGAACATAAAGAAATATTTTGATTCAATGATTTTAATGACAATTTTCTAAATTATAATTATTTTAATTCTAAGTATTTGTTAATTGAAAAACAATGCGCCATATAACTGAATATCGTAGATCAATCGATGAATATAAACCAGTTACACCAATTAAAAGAAAAATGAAATTATATTGGGCATTAGCTGCAATTAGAATACTTTTGACTTTAATTCCACAAACTGGATATATACATCCTGATGAATACTTTCAAGCTATAGAAGTTATATCAGGTAAATAACATTCTTTATCTTCTAATAGATTATTTATCCAAAAGAAATTATCATTAAAAATACAAATGAAATGTTTAATCTTGCAGGAGATCGTTTCGATATAGACATATATAAACCATGGGAATATAATGCAACATTTCCCATTAGAACGGTTTTAATACCACAGTTAATAGTTGGGACTTCTTATTCGTTGTTAAAATTCCTTTCACCTTATGGATTTTATTTATTTGGTGCATCCTTAATATCACCGTATTATCTCATCGCTTTTCCAAGACTTTTCATGTGTATTTTATCTTTTGTATCGGATTATTGTCTCTACAAAATATGTTGTATGTGTGGACAAAATTATAAAGTGAGATTAATTACATTTGCAAGTTCTTATGTAATGTTAACTTATGCTACACGCGTTTTTTCAAATTCTATCGAATTAATATTGACTTCCTTGCTGTTGTTCTATACCTCACAGTGCATGGTATATTCAGAAAAGGTATAAAACTTAATAGAATTAATCTCTGATAATATGTAATTAGATTAATGCAATAATAACAAATTTTTGTCATTTTAGGTCATTATACAAAGTGATTATCTTTCTAACAAATACAACCAAGCTAAAAATGGCGTGGAACGTGTTAAATATTATAAACTTTTAGGATCGTTACCTTCTCATTCTTTAAATCATTGCCTTAAGATAGCTACTATTACTGTTATTGGTATATTTAATAGACCAACTTTCGTTGCATTTGCATTTCCTCCTATTTTTTTCTGGCTACAAAGAGGTCTCGGTTCTAGAAGTATTGGTTTACTTCACTTTCATATTAGAATATTTACATTTATCATTTGTAGTATACCTACAGCTATTTTATTTATCCTAGTTGATAGTTTTTATTTTGGTTATTTAACAATAGGTGAAATAGGAAATTTTGATATTAGTTTGAACAATTTTGTAGTGACTCCACTTAATTTTTTAAAATATAATTCCAATTCTAAAAATTTAGAAAATCACGGTTTACATCCACGCTTTTTACATTTCTTATTAAATATACCTCTGTTATACAATGTACTTGGAATTATTGGATTAATTACATTTGCAAGGATGTCATTCAGGTGAATATTTATATACAACAACAAATTATATATTTTTCTAAAATAGCATGCACGTTAATAAATGTTAATTGCTTGCAGCGGTTTAAAAGGAAAATGGCTGGAATTACCACGGATACAAAGTATAGTTAGTTTAATGACAATATCATTTATTGTTCCTGTAGCATTATTATCTTTCATTCCTCATCAAGAACCTCGTTTTATAATACCTGTGATATTACCATTGGTTTTCTTATATGCTCCAAAATTAAGCCACGTATCTGGAGTTGATACAGTCTCACATATTAAACAAAATAATTCAACTAAATATAGGCCAGATAATAAAACATTCAAGCTTACAAAGCTTCAAATTATTTGGTACTGTAGTAACATTGTTTTATGCTTATTTTATGGTTTCGTACATCAAGGTGGAGTTTTTTCTCTAACTTCTCATATGAGTGCTGAATTAAAAGCTAAACCTCATCTTACTAATGTACATTTATATACATCGTATATATATCCTATACCAACATCATTATTACATTTAAGAAATACACATAAAACATATGTTAGCAGTGGCAATCACAAGTATCGTTTGACCAAAGATTTTTATCTTTATGAACAGGGTTCAAAGAATGTAACCGAAGTGTATAATAGTATAACAAAGAAATTACAAGAATGTGAAGAGAAATTTAGATTTAAAAGAATACCTTATAGATTATATTACACACTGCCTTATAGCGCTGTAGGAGAATTTGCTGAATATTCTCAAAATAATTCTTTGTTATTTAACTATTACACAGTATGGACATTTTATCCACATATTTCAATTGAAAAATTACCATCGTTAAAAACAGTTAATCAACATTTAAATTTACAAAATATCAATCTCTTTAGACCAAGATCTTTGATGCAACTTATAAACGATATATCCATTTTTTTCCAACAATTTAGATTAGCTTTAATTAAGATTGAAAATTCAACACAATTTACTAAGAAGACGAAAAATTCGGTGCTAACGTAGAACCATAATTAATTAATTATTTATTTTATATTTTATCAATCATTTATGAAAATTTATTAAACAAATAAATATCTACAATTTTAAATAATTATTTGAAATATAATAATGCCTTCTTGTATTTCTTTTTTTTTTAATAAATGCATTGTACATTTAATCATACCGTAAGTTTAATATACAAAATTAAAATTACGTTTTTATTTATGCTTTTTATTTGTATTTGTAAATTATGAATGGTACATTAAATATCGACTAGATTTTTGTAAATATTGCGGTGTAAGTATTCGTCATTAAAAAATTATATATTTGTAAGCAAATGTATTTTTACGTATATATATACTTATTAATTATTATAGTAATCTGGCATATATAGAGAACTTTATGAAAATATTTTTTTTTTTCTAAAATTGCCCACTATTTCTCAATAATAAAGAAAAGTTTTACATTATTTTTTATGCTTAATAAATGTCATTAGATTTTGACAATGTGTTAGATCAACTTCATTCGATTCCTAATATTACAATAGAAGATAATTTCAATACGTATTTAATTTGATTATAATTAATAATAATATACAGGGTATTCGAGGTCATATTGCTGAGTAAATGTGAACATTTACCATTGTAATAATAATATTTGTATAAACCTCATAATGATCTATCTTTTTATAACATTTATTTCATGCATAGAATACACTGACATTATTTAATTGGAAAAACTCTCGAATACTCTGTATATAAATATATTTTTTTATTTATTATTAATGTAATAAAAAAAAAGTTATTTTTGCTTGAAGATTTAGTAAAGTGTTTAAAATTTAGAATAACGATAACATTGTAACGATATTATAAATAATCTAATTTCATTTATACTTGCTATAATATAATTGCAAGTAAAATATGGCACTAATTTATTGTACCCCATAAATCCATGGTGCTTCTTGATTAAATTTACTCAGATGTGCAGCATTTCGAGCTGCATATAATCTCTAAAATCATAGTAAATAATTATCACTATATTTCTTTTTTTATAACATTTAAATATCTTACCGGATTATCAATATAAGCTGAGCATCCATAACACCAGACTGATAAGTCACTAAAACTTAAAGTCAAAGGATGCAAAGTTTCGTTAGAATGTAATAATGCATGCTGATTGATATTTCTTGCACAATGTACGGTGTAACATTGTAGACAAATCCAATTTTCAGCTGTACTATTACATTCCAAGCACGGTAAATGTATATCAATACCGCAAGGAGGTACATCATTAACAGTATTTAAATGTGGACAATCATTTAATGGTACAACAGCAAACATTTTCCCATCCGTTAATGCCTATGGTATATAAAATGTTGATAGTTTAAGATGATCATTTAAACGAATAAAAGAAATTTCAAAATGATTACCTCCCAATTATCAGAAAGAAAATCGGTAAAACTAGTCGCTGCAGCTTCATCACGAGCTCTTCTATTTTCTCCTGAACCACTACTACTTCCTGGATTATTAGAACTTCCTGCAGTCTCTTTTCTCTCTCCCTCATTTTGTTGATCTTTATTTACACAAGTCCTAGCAATTTCTGTTATTTTCGTTTCCTTCGTAATTTTACAATCTCTTATTTTAATATTTTTAATCTCGTTTTGAAATTTCAATATTTCATCAACCATATTATATTTATTAAATGATTGCTTGATATCCAATTTTTCATTTTCTATATCCTCTAAGGCAATTTTTGTCTCTGAATGTTCATTGAATTTAGAATTTTTAACTTGATCGTTCAATTTAATATCATTAGCAATAATTTTGAGATTTTCTTTAGGCAATGATAAATTGAACATTAAATTGGGCCAATATTTCTTCTGTATTCTTAATACGTTATTTATAGAATTTATTGCACTTGAACAGGGTATTAACGAAGCGTCTAGCAATGGCAATGGATCACCGAGTAATGTTTTTGTACATATTGCCATTGAATGAGAAATGGAATTTATATTATAACCACCTTCCAAGCTAAGAATAACACGTCCATTTGCCAATGAGGATAACCAATGTGTTAAATGTCCATACATTTCTGGTGTTACTGTACATCCTTAAAATAATATTTATAATTTACATCGTTTGATTAATTTTCCAATACTATTGTATAAATATTTATAAACACATACCCCCTAATGGATCACCAATACAAGCATCAAATCCTGCAGAGACTAGAACTAATTCTGGATTGAATTGATAAGCAATTGGCATTACAACTTGTTGAAATGCAGCTATGTATTCTGCATTTCCCATTCCTTTCTGGAGAAAAGAAAACAAATTAATTGAAATTAGATAATCTCTTTGTTAGAATGTTACATATTAAAATTATTACATTGTAATACTAACTTTATTCCATGGTATATTTACACAATAACCTTCACCTAATCCTAATCCAACAGATGTGTAATTGCCTTGTTTAGAACGTGGAAAAAAAGTTCCATTGTCATATCGATGAATAGATATATACAGAACGCTTGGATCATTTTCAAAAATAAATTGAGTACCATTTCCATGATGTACATCCCAATCTATTATTAATACTCTGAAAGATAACAAACAAAATTTGTAATCTTTAACTCTCTCTATCATTACAATTTTCTATTAAATATAATAATAAATCACATTGTTTGTACCTCTTTATGTTATGATTATTTATAGCATATCTTGCTGCTATTGCAATATTATTAAAAATACAAAAACCACATGCTGAATTTGGTTCTGCATGATGTCCTGGAGGTCTTATTATAGCAACTCCAGATTGTGCTTCTTCGTTTAATACACTGTCCACAACTTGAAGTAATGAACCAGCAGATACACAAGCAGAAAACCATGTTTCGTTATGCAAATAAACAGAACTATATTTGGATGCTTGTCTTTCCAATTCTTTAGGTTTCAATGCTTCTGTATTTTTTATTGTATTAATGTAATCTTGCGAATGAGCTAATAGTAGTTCTTCTTCTGTAGCCACTCTTCCCTTTATTAAAAATAATCCAGAATTAAATTATTGACAAGACTTCACTTTTAGAAATACATTGTTTTAAATATGTATAAATTAAATATGTAAAATATAATAATATAATGACATCAATTAAAATTACATACTTGTAATGAATAGCACCTTTCTAATAAACCATACTCTTCATGTTTCTGATAAATACTTGCAATTCGATTAGGTTTTTCAGGATGAATGTTATCAACAGTATCACAATGTTTTAACATTCTGTTGTCATATACAATACATACTTTGTTAGACGCTTTGGATAAATTTGTAACTATAAAAAGAATTATTTTAAACATACATTCATATGTACTCATTATTAAAAATATAAAATAAATATTATTATAAAGTATTACTTACATTTTATCAATGAATCTAATCTTTTATCTAATGCTTCAAAAATGTCCTTATTTTGTACAGGATAACAATTTCTTGTTTCGTAAAAATCTGGTTTATACACTTCTCCTCTACAAAAATATACAATGAGCAAACATTTTTTCATATTTTAAAAAAACCTTGATCTACATTACATATATTATAGTATTATTTACTTGTAATTAACAACTGGTAAATGTTGATCATTATTTTCTTCTTTTCCAACAATTCTGTTACTAATACTATATTGTTCTTGATATTGATAACACTTCCAAAATTGTTTGTGGGCATAGATGCTATTTAAAATCGTATCACGTATACTAAAAATCAAACATTTAACATATTTGAATTAATTAAATTAATAAATGTTTTCTTTTATTATATTATTTACCTCGATGAAGGTGATTGCAATGTTTGCAGCATAGGACATGGATCACCTAATAATGTTCGTAGAGTTAATGCAGCACTTTCAGCCAATGACTTTAAACAATAACCACCCTGCAAAAATAAATATCATTGATTGATAGATCATTCACATAAATTACATTATTCATTTTAAACATACCTCCAATATTACAGCTACTTTCCCTGCTGCTAAACTCAATAGGGACGATAATAGATGAGCATAACATGCAGGTGTCACTTCCATTTCACCCTTTACATTATTAAAAAATATATACATGTATACATATTCAAATTTCTATTCTATAATCATTATCAATAATGTTTAAGTCAAAAAGAAAAGAAAATCTAAGAGAAAATAATATATAAAAGTCACATTTCTCAACTTTTTCATCTCCAAATGCAGAATCAAATCCAGCAGAAACAATAATAAGATCTGACTGAAACTAGAATAAGAAAGAAAGAAAAAAAGATATTAGTAAATATGAATTTTATTATTTTACCTCTGGGCATCCCAGTGCTGCATCATAACCAGCTGATACAATTATGAGATCTGGTTGAAACTATAATTAATATTATATTAGTTTCTTTAATATTTAACACAAGGATGCATCAACGTTGTTTAACATAATAAAAGAAACTTAATAAAGTAATTAATATATTTATGTTATTTACCTCATAAGCCATTGGTAGTAAAACTTGTTGAAATATTGCAATATAATCAGCATTTGTCATACCAGTTTTATTAAGTGGTATATTAAAATTGTAACCTTCTCCTAATCCTTCACCAATGTAATGAAAATCAGATTCTTCTAAATTAGGCCAGAATGTTCCATTTTCATAACGGTGTATTGAAAAATAAACTACACTGTAGTTGAAAATATACAATTAATAATAAGATTAATTATCATTGAATCGATATTTATTTAATTATTAAATTAATACCGTGAATCATCATAAAACATTTGTTGAGTAGCTTGTCCATGATGTACGTCCCAATCAACAATAAGAATTTTATTAGCTAAATTATCATTTAAAGCTTTTTTTGCTGCTATAGCCACATTATTATAAAAACAATATCCACAATATTCAGATTTCATTGCATGATGTCCAGGTGGTCTGAAATATAATCAAATTAAATCAAATAAATAATTAAACAAGATGTAAACAAATTTTATCGAAGAATCTAATTTTTTTACCTGATAATAGCCATCCCATTTTGTATATCACCTTTACAAATACTTTCTACCAAATTAATTGTTGAACCAACAGCCAGTAAAGATAATTTAAAAGTAGACTGAAAAACAATAAATTTATTGTTAATATTTTAATTAATTCAATAAAAAAATTATTATCTACAATTTATTACTTACTGAATTAATATATATAGCATCGTATTTAGAAGACAGTGTTTCTAATTTATCCAAATCCATAGATCCATTGGTATCCTTTAAAATATCTATTTGTTTTTGTGTATGCACTTGAAGTATCTCATTTTCTGTACAAGATCTTGGTTGAATTAATTTGCATCTGTTTAATAATCCTAATTCATTACATCTTTCTAAGATCCTAGTTAATCTTTCTGGACATTCAGGATAATTATCATCCCATAAACATTTATGATCCACCATAGAACGATCATAAATTATACCAGTTTCTTTACGTACAACATTGTATGCGTCTATTATTTTTTGATAAATGTCATATATAACATTAGGGTTTGATTTTTTATTTTGCAATATTTTACGTTGTGCTGCCTCTTGTTTAGCTGCCAATAAAGCAGCTGATGGTTTAGACTATTAAAAATAAATAGAAAAATATTGTTAATACATATTCTATAATTGTTGAATGTATTAGAAAATTAATATCAACGATTAACCTTTACATTAGATTGTTTAGTAGATTTCTTTGTATTCTTCTTTTTAGTTGATGATTTCATATCTGTAGTATTTTTTTGATGATCCATAGTAGACTTCTCAATAGCTTTGATAAGTTCTATTTCACTTTCTGCCAGTTGTCGTACAGCATCAAAAAAATTCCCCTCTAGTCCAGTTTGCGACTGAAAATAATTAATTTTAATAAATCTTTACACATTGCTGTCTTACAAAGATGTAAAATATATTCATTAATAAATAACAATAAAAATAAGAAGTTAAGAATTACAATATACTACACATACATTGTATATTACACATGTGTGAACTAAAACGTTATCAATAGCTAATCATTTGTAAATAAATGACTTGAATATTTTTTAAATACTAAGCAAATAAAAAACATTCGCATATATCTAATTTTTCAACAATGTGCGTAGGAGTATAAAGACGTATACATATCCCTTCCACTGGAATGTATATATAATCTGAAATAATAAAAATCATTTCTTACCATTTGGTTAGGTTAGGTTAATCTTTTGACAGTTGTTCAATTTATTTTGCACACACTTAATTGCATACTTATAAAATTATTATACAAAAGATCTAACATTAACTGATTCTTTTATTTAGTCACAATATTCTTGATTTATCCATTTTTGTTTCTTTTTCTTTAAAAATTCATATTACATACAATTTATTTTCACTATTTAAAAAGAGTTGCATACCCTGAACTGTGTCACATTTTCTTCCCTAGAATATCGATTTTTACTGATATCGATTGTTACTAAAATCGATTTTTACTAAAATCGATCTTATCGATATTAGTTCTAGATGCTACTGCAAGATGTCACTACTGCACTAGATGCACTCCCCCCCCCCCCAAAGTATAATAATAAAAAAGAAAATAAAAAGAAAAATAAACTCAATGTGAAACTGATCAGAGTGCATAAGAGTAGTGCATTATACATAATATATGATAAGATTTTCTTTTTTCTTTTAATTTAAAAAGAAAAACAAAAAAATAACTTTAAAATAAATTATAAAATAAATTGTATTTTAATTTTATATCTTTTATAGAATGTGTTGTATTGTTTAAAAAATATTTAATATGCCTAATAAAATATAATCTAAAATGAAAACAAACGTATATAATAATATTAATTTGTATAAAATCATAAATTATAAATCTAAAGAAATTATTAGAGTTTCTATTCTATTCTAACACCTTTTACAAATTTATATTTATTTATATTTTTTTTTTATAAATAATAAATAATCAAATAAAATGATGCAAACATTGAACAAGTGTAGTTTAAAGTATCTCAACATGTATAGATGTGTTAATACTTGGTCACCTTTAGCAACTGCATTTAATTCTGTTAGAAAAGTAGAACATGGATTCGATTTTTTCAAAAAGGAAACTGTAAGTTCTATTTGACATTATAATAAATCACGAATACATTATTTTATTGTATTATAGGGTTTATTCTGTATACCAGAATTAAAAGATGCCAATGGATTCCAAACACTGAAAGATCAAGTCTTCCTTCAAACTGATTCACTTATAGCTGAAGCTACTGACGTTAACAGAAAAAGAAATATGGTTGAGATATTTGATGAATTGTCTAACACCTTGTGCAAAATTGCAGATTTATCAGAATTCATTAGAAATGCACATCCAAATATAGAGTTCGTTGAAGCTGCAGAAGATACTTCCATATCATTAAGCAGTGTAGTTGAAAAGTATGTAATTTTTCATTGTATCAATTAATTCATTAATAATTATATTGTTAATTTAATATCGTTTATGTTATTTCTTTAACAGACTCAATACTCATAGAGAATTATATAATGCATTACAGCATGTTATAAAGAACGGAGACATTTCAAAAACTTCTTTCATCGATGAGCATGTTGCTAAATTATTTTTGTTTGATTTTGAACAAAGTGGTATTCATTTACCAGAAGAACAACGACAGCAAGTTGTCATATTAAATGATGATATTCTACAAGTAAGCTTAATTTATATATTACATAGAAATGTGTATATCTTTTTATTATATATATATTTTTGTTTAGTAAATAATTTATTATTATAGACAGGTCAGAAATTTATGGCTGGTACTGTTAATGCACACTCTGTAAATGCTGATAGTTTACCAGAAAATATCAGAAAAAAGTAAGTTTAATGATATTTAATTTGTTTATAATTAACATTGAAAAAAAATGTATGAAAATAATTTTACTATATGTTTTGTTACAATTATTATACGTTAACTCATTTTCTCAGTTTTCAGATGGACAATGGTAAGATATTAGTAAATGGACTTTATACAAATTCATCTAATGCTGTCATTCGTGAAGCAGCTTATAAATTATTTTTATATCCTGATGAACAACAAGAGTATTTATTGATCAAGCTTTTAAATTGTAGACATCAATTGGCACAAATATGTGGATTTCCTACATACGCTCATAGGTAAAATAATTTTTAATAATACGTTCTCTATTAAAATCAATTATTATATTTAATAGAATATTATTTATTTCTATAGAGCTGTAAAAGGTAGTACGGTGCAAACACCTGAAGCAGTAAATGATTTTCTTAATATTTTGAATAATGATTTACAAAGTAAAACCATGCAAGATTTCCAAGAAATGCAAATAATGAAAGATGCTCAGTCTTCTGTAAAACAAGTTAGTTTCTTTTTGAGAAAAAAAATTAATTTTTGTAATTAATGAATAGATATTATTTTGAATATAATTTATTTCTATTTTATAGGATTTGATGCCATGGGATACAGCATATTATATGTCACTAGCTAAAAAGACGTGGTTGAATACTTCAACTAATGAATTTGCTCCATATTTTTCTCTTGGTTCTTGTATGGATGGTTTAAATTATCTTGTGCAAGCATTATATGGAATACGACTAGAATCTGTAGCAACTTTATCTGGTGAAGTTTGGGCACCAAATATACATAAATTAGCTGTGATCGACAAAGATGAAACTACATTGGGTTACATTTACTGTGATTTCTTTGAAAGGGAAGGGAAACCTAATCAAGATTGTCATTTTGCTATTAGAGGTGGAAAAGAATTATCAGATGGAACTTATCAGGTAAATTAAAAAAGATAAAAGAAAGTTATTCTTATTAATTAACTTTAACAATTTGTAAATAGCATTTACTTTTAGACTCCTATAGTTGTTATAATGTTATCTTTATCACCACCTGGAAGGTCCAATCCATGCTTACTAAATCCACCCTCAGTTGATAATTTATTTCATGAAATGGGACACGCATTACATTCTATGTTAGGCAGAACAAAATATCAACATGTAACTGGTACTAGATGCAGTACGGATTTTGCAGAAGTACCAAGCGTTTTAATGGAATACTTTGCAAGCGATTCACGAGTAAGCTTATATACAATCAAAGTTTTATTACAGTCCCTTTACAAAAATATTAATTAATATTTTGATTAGGTATTATCCATGTTTGCTAAACATTATCAAACGAACGAGCAAATTCCAGATAATTTGTTACAAAAGTTATGCGCTTCTAAACATATTTTTTGCGCATCTGAATTGCAAAATCAAGTATTTTACAGTATGTTGGATCACGTTTATCACAGCAATAAATTAGAAAGATCTACTACAGAGATTTTAAAAGATATTCAAGAAAAATATTACGGTTTACCATACATCGAAAATACTGTACGTATTAATTTTTTTAATTAATGTTAGAACAATTTACGTTAATGTAAGTTATATTATTTATGATAATTAATTCTTCTTTTTTTTTGTTTTAGGCATGGCAGTTGCGATTTTCTCATCTTGTTGGATACGGTGCTAAATATTATTCTTATTTAATATCACGTGCAATAGCTTCTTGGGTTTGGCAAACATACTTTCAAAATGATCCCCTGAGTAGAGTTTCCGGTGAAAAGTATCGTTGGGAATGCTTAGCACATGGTGGTGGTAAACCTCCATCGTTATTAGTTTCTGATTTTTTACACAAAACTGCTAGTCCTAGTAATTTTGCTAATTCTTTACTTAATGAAATTAATATTAGAAATGAATATGTTAAAACAATTAAAAAATTAAAATAATTCATTTCATAGTTAAAATATAATTTTAAAATTATTAGAGTTTATCAAAAAAATTTGTTTGTTTAAAGACGATTGAGTATTAACAACGTATTTAAAAGTTTTCAAAATTTTGATTTGTTTTTTTTTCTTTTAAAATAATTATGAATAAAAAAGTACAAACGATACATATATATATATGTATATATAATCAGAAATTTCTATTTATAATTTCATATACAAATGTCAGATTTATTCTAATCGTCTAAATTAAAAAAATATATAAGAAAAAAGATATACACAAATTATTGAATTAATTTTTTTGAATTATATTACAAAAAGGTATTTTTATATTTATATAGCTATGCAATTTTGAATACACACAATAAAGAAAATTTATTAAATAATAAGTTGTTTTTTTTCTTCTGTTATGTTACTGTTATTAATGTAAAGAAATTTCATTCACGAGCATATTCTAGTTTGTGTTGCAAAGTAATAGAGTTACATCCCTAGGACACACAAATACATCATTTTTATTATATATTAATATTCATATTTTTCTTTTTCTTCTTTTTTAATTATCATTAACTTTTTTCCTGTATATAACACAAAGAAATTTTTATCTAATAATTGTGATGTTAAGACTCTAGAATAAAAAAGAAAAAACAAATATTGACTATAAAGTTATCTCTTAAAGAATATGATAAATATCTCAATTAATTGATAAAATATAATTAAAAAAAAATAAGCAGATTTAGGTAATAGTATACGTGTAACGATAGAAGGCACCAGAAATTGAATCAATTTATCATAAAATGAATAAAGACAAAAAAGAAAGAACTAAAAGGAAAAGCAAGTATATAATAATATGAAACACTGTAGATATTAATGAAAACGTTAAAGAGTATATCTTGAAATTTAAAGTAGTATATACACATATGTATCTTTCATTCTTGCACACTCACACACATATACAAGATATTTTTATAACAAAATAAAGGATCCTAATCTTATATTATTTTTATCATCAATTATCATTATCATTATTATATATGTAAATATATATATAAAATGATTATTATTATAATTAATACCATTTAATTGGCTAGGATTTTTAAGCTTCCTTAATTTGGATTAATTCATTGGCAAGATGGAAATCAAATTCTTTTGAAAATTTACATAAATACATTTATTCTCGAGAAAGCAAATTAATTTATATATATTATGTTATTTTTCGTTAAACGAATATTCGATATATGTAAAATTATGATACAAATTTGTGAATGGAAAGAATATATATAAATAAAACATATATATATGTATGTAAATTATATGCAATAATTAATTATAATAAATACAAATATCTCTGATGCTTACACATGCAAAAAGCATATAACGTAAGCAATTAAGATACTAATGCTTCCTTCCAATGAAAAAAACAAAAAAAGAGAATAATTTATTTATTTTATATTTAATTTTGTAAAGTTTAATATCTCCACAGTGTTTCTCATTATTATTTACCAATAAATTTCTGTTAATTTATTAATTATTTCTTTTTCCTTTTCCCCCATCATAAAAGATGAATTTGTTTTTTCTTTTATTTTTAAATATCACAACTGTTGTAATATTTTTGTCATTTAAAAACTTTGTTAACGTAACTACAGAATTTTATTGCAAGGTACTATTTCTGAGATGCTTAAAAAGTAATGTGGCATGGTGTTGTTCAAATGAAATTTATTTCGTTTCAATAAAAGGATTGATGTTTCATCTTTTTCTACATTACCTCATACTTTTTACACGACGTGTTAGTAAATTAAAAATACTTCTTGCATATCTCTATACTTCTTTCTCTTTTTCTTTCTCTTTTTCTTCTTCTTATTCTTCTTCTTCTTCTTCTTTATCCACTGTACAAATCTTTATTTTACTTTTTATATACCTAAAATCAACTTGTAACAATGCCTATTAAATTGAATTGTAAAATTAAACGTTCTTTTTCCATTGAATAACTTGAAACAGTTATTATCCTTGGTTTATAATCTGATTTCAAACTTTTTAAATCCTAATTTTTCTTCAGATTAATTTTATGCGTCAAGATAATTTTGAATATTCAAGCCAAATTTCCTTCAAAATTGTATATGATGCAAAGTTTAAACCTATTACGATGATGATGATGATGATAATAATGATGATGACGATGATGACGATGATGATAACGCACTGTTGCCTTTTTTTTTCCTTTTTTTTCTTTTTTTTTTTTTAAGAATTAGTACATTATGTTTCTCATTTCTTAAGTTATTTTCATTTTAACTATTTTATATAATGTTACAATTATGTTTTGTTGTTTTGCACTACTTCTGCTTATCTTTTAATATGCTGTGAAAAAACTGCTTAGCATAAAAAATTGTTGGTACATCTTAAAACTGCTGCATTTTGTCGATGATATTTTGCTTATGGTCCTTTTTTCTTTTCTCTTTTCTCTTTTCTTTCTTTTTTTATTTTGTTTTTTTTTTTTTAGCAAAATCTAGAAATAACACAAGGATACAGTAAAGCACTGTTGAAAAATTACTGTAACTGTCCAGTGTCCATATGCACTACTACAAAAAAATAAAACAACGAGGTCCATTCTAGTTTTTCTCATTTCTTTCTTTTCTTTCTTTCTTTTTACGAACTGATTATATACTGCAACGTTATGTTGATAGTTCAATCAGTTAAAGTTCTTCTTTCCTTTCTTTCTTTCTTCAACTTTACACATTCACAATAGGCAAGCGCCAAAATTAATTGATTCAATTTATTCTCAAAAATGTAAAATCGAACCAATCTAACGTAATTTTGGCATTTGATTTAGGTTACGCGACATAATTGTACTGATTTGAATTATCTTTATCCCGTTCCATGTAATCCCTGTCTATGAGCGACTCAATCCGCTTCTTTAAGTCAGCAGGCTAATCGTGCGAAGAAAAATATTTTATATTAAAATAAAAAGATGCAGCAAAAAGATAAGAAAAAAGATTTTTTAATTAATTAATATCATTGTTATTCAATAATGTAATATATATATTATTAAAACAGATACCTTAACAGGAAACTTCAATTGATTGTATAATTCACTAATGAGGAGATTGTGCGTAAGTGTTTTTCTCATTTTCATAATCCTGACAATTGCTGCATCTATTTGATATTGTCTATCTTGATACACTCTTTCCTCTGTTGCTTTTTGTTCTTCATTCTATAAAAATATACATTTGTTAAAAAATGGCAAGATTTTAATAATTCTATAAACATAATAATATGGAATTACCGTTTCTTTCATTTGTATTTGATTAATTTTAATTCTGAATAACTTATTCGTAAATTCTGCATTAAAAACAAATCTATCGTTGTCAGCGACGTCTCTACCACGTGGATGTTTCTGTAAAACTCTTGCTTTACCACAAGCTAAAGATTGTAATGTTCTTCTAAGTTCACCATCTTCTATATTAGTCGCTGCTTTAATATCTTCCAACGAAAGATTATCAGCATCGTTATATAATATTAAGACTAACGCTTGAAATAATGATACTTGCAATTCTTTATTGCCCTGTAAGAAGATAAATTACACAGTTAAAATATATACAACGTGATAATAAGTTTGATTATGTTTATGTAATAAATATACCTGATTAAACCAAGCTTTTAATACGCAATGTCCTAAAGTTGGCTGCCATTGTAACTTTCTTCCACTATGTTTTCCTAAATAAAATTTATTAAATACATCTTGATACTGAACCATTTCTGTTGGCAATGTAACTTCCATTACAGGATATGTTGGCCAATATCCCATTGTAAGTATCGAGACTGTTAAATCTAAATTACTTGCGGATAATTCATGTTGCAAGTTTCCAGCATACTAAAAAATAGAAACAATTTGTAATTATTATTGAGTATTGAGTATATTTTCCATTTGATAAATTTGTAATTAAATAATAAAATTACCTGTTTGAAAGCAATATTAATATCTTTACTTAATTCCATATCTTTGAACATTCCTTCCAGTTTACTAGTAAATCCTCCACCACATTCTTGTTTCAATTTAGATAACATAGACTTTTCTGCATCAACCGAAGCAGATTTTCCAACCAGCAAACGTTTTGCTAAATCTTTTTTATAAAATGCTTCAAATACGTCCTTTCCGTGTATAAAACGAAATAATACCATAATTTTATCTAATAATCGTTCTAATTCTTCTTCTGTTGCTTCTTTGTTACCTGCACGTAACTTGCAATCGACAAATTTAGCTGCAATAAAAATCGACAAACATATATTAATTTTTAAATATTATTTAGACCACAAATATATTCATTAGTCATTATAAATATTTTACCAATTAATTCTGCAGGTTTGTTTGCTCTTTGATTAATAAAAGCTTCGAAAGCTTCCTTTAAACTATTAGCGAATTTTTCGTTTTTGTGAAAACACGTATTAACAATATTGTCCATTTTGTCCTTAAAATCTAAAAGTTCCTGTACCATAGTCTTATCTTTTTCTGGATCTATAACTATTGTTTTACCCTTTTTCTACAAAACAAATACTCCATTAGAATAAATTCTACATCAATGTAAAAAAATAAACGTTCAAAGGTATACACACCTTTATGTAACAATTAAAGTTGAGACAAAGTTCGACGAGACCATTTTTAACTCGACTATATAAATTATAAAGTAATGATAAATCGCTTATTCTATTTTCATCTAATAAACCACTTAAACCTTTTTGTAGAATGCTTGAAATGTGTTCGGACAATAATTGTTTTTCGACTGTATGTATGAGAGACCATCTAATAAAAGATATATGTTTTTAATTATCAAAATAATAACATCAATTAGAATAGCATTTAATCAAACAAAACTTACTTTGTAGATGTGTCAAGATAATGTAATAAACGTTCATTTTCTTCTTGCAAACGTTTGTCTACGTGTGCTAAATATTCAGGAACGTCGTGTTCATTCATTAATCTTTGGCCCTCTGTTGCATACAATCTCTCAGTTGCTACCAGGAACCTATAGATATTATTATTAATAATACATTATAAAGAAATAATTTTATATTATTAAATATAATAGTATATGTTAATATATATAATAAATAATCGTACTTAGATTCAAAGGCCTCTTGGTAAATTTGTAAATCAGACAACATTCTTAACAACGATTTTAAAAGAGTTCTATCAACTGTATCACCTTGTCGTTCTTTTTCAATCAGCATAAGTAATCCTTCAACTGTACGTGTTTGTACCAAATTATTCATTACTATGTGTAATCTAAATAAATGTAATCCCATATCCCTAGAAACATATGCAAAAGAAAAAAAAATCAATCACATTAATAATATACTAAATGCATTATATAAAATCATTTTAATTGTACTACATTTGAAAATGTTTACCAAATTGAAGATATTGCTGGATTTTGTAACACGTATGTTCTATCCAGGTACAAAAAAATACTTCTTATCATAATCATTTGCCTGCAATGTGATTGCCAACATTCATTCATTTTTTTCAAAAATATATGTCTATCCATGGATTCTGCCAAAAACTGTTCGATATTAGCTTTCACATGTGATTCTGTTAATATTGTTAAATTGGCGTATAAAGTTGATGCCATTTTATGATTACACATATTCTCGACAGCTTGATAAAGTTCTTCTAAAGAATAACGAATACTTTTGCTTGTTTGTATTGCTATTACAGCTTCTTGCAATTTTTCCCATGTTTGTTCTTGATAATTTTCTGGTAATTTTGGTTTATCTATAAAAACATAATACAATAATTCATTAATATTTATAAACATTGTTTTATTCTTAATTAAAGAGATCCATTCTAAGTGATTATAATTAACAAGATTCTTTGATATATATATGTTAAAGTAAACTAAAATATTTATCAATATTATTTAATTTGTTTTTGAGATGAATTTTTTTCAATTTAAATATCTCCTATTCATGTTTATTTAAATTTATATCAGAGATACGTACAACAAATATATTTTTAGATACTTTATATATATTTATAACTATAAATCATTCCAGAAAAAAACAATATTATATATTTAAACATTGCAAGAAGAGAATAAACGTTTTAAATAAATGGAAGGATGCTCTTTTTATTACAAATTTCATTATCTATATCAATGCTTTAATTTAAACTAAACTAAACTAAACTAAACTAAAGTCTAAAGTGTAACATAGAATAGAGGTATATTACTTTCTATAAATATGTTTTATTTGGAATAATTGCAAGACAGTATGCATTTTGTAGAACAAGATATTATCATAGATTCATTTATAAAATATTACTTTATTCTAATAATGAATCTACTATGGTAATGATGAAATTTTAGAAAATGCATTGAATGAAAAGAAAACAAAATAAAGTAGACGACAGATTTGTATATAAAATTGTATATAATAATTAAAGATGTGAAAGGAATAAAAGAAACCCTGCAATTTGTAACATCGATTTAAAGTAGGGACAATGAGTTTGCATTGATGCCAGGATAGGTTATGTCGATTTCCTATTATTAGTTACAAAAGAAGGACGTTACAAATTGTCGACCAAGTCGTCAAACTTATTAGAAGAGAATATATATATATGATAAAAATAAAATTATAGATGATAAAGTAAAAGTAAATGAAAGAAATAGAATAGTAGATGTAACAGAAATGTAAGAAGGGAAATAGAAATATGATGAAATAGAATCATAATTGCTGTAATATTTAAAATGTAAAATTAAATACCATTGATATGAAAGA
Organism: Mischocyttarus mexicanus; assembly: GCA_023678845.1. Lineage (NCBI taxonomy): Eukaryota > Metazoa > Arthropoda > Insecta > Hymenoptera > Vespidae > Mischocyttarus > Mischocyttarus mexicanus. The sequence continues at coordinate 338,464 of JACGTP010000058.1, read as the reverse complement.
TAATGACAATTAATGTAACAAACAAACAAACAAATAAATAAATAAAGCTTAGATTAAAATTTGGTAATAATGAATAAAAAGCAAAGAACAAATGAAGATAGAAATAAGATAAGAATAGTGGAAATAAGATAATAACATAGAATGAATAAAAGCATTTGATTTTGAGGTTAAGTCGTTCAAGTTGGTAATAACCATCCTCTTACTTTTGAAATTTTTGATGACAAGTTTTCTAGCTGAGCCAGGTTTAGCAGTTGCCAAAGTCGGCGATATTTTGCTCACGCCATTCGGATTGGCAACGGCCAATGCAGAAAAATTGGCCCTCTTTGGTGTGGAATCGGTCGTGGCCGTGGCTGCCGCGGCCGTATCCGTCATCTTTTCAATATCGTTGATTTTCGTTAACGAGACTTTTGACGATAATTTGCTCCGTTTGGCAGAAACAAAGTAATGTACCGCCGTATTATCGACGGATGTCTTCTTCTTCACCTGCTGTGGTGTGCCCAGAACCTGGGTACCTCCGAATCTAGACATATGCGTGCATCACACGGCCCCTGGCCCTCGCCACCAAAAGGGTTTCTATTTTATTCTCTCCTTTATTTGTCCTCTTTTAGTAACGTTTAAACCACCACTAAAATTTCTAAATAAACTTTAACTATCCTTACTTCTCGCGACACTTCTTTTCTTTTTTTGGATTCTTTTTTCTTTTTTTTTTTCTTTCTCTCTCTCTCTCTCTCTCTTTCCTTTCCACTTCTACCAAACGCACATTACTTTTCCCGTTTACCTTTTTCTTTTTTTTTTTTTTTCTCTTTTTTTTTCTTTTCTCTTTCCTTCCCCTTCTCTACCCCTAGTATTATATTTTATTATTATTATTATTATTTTTTAATTTTTAATTTTAATTATTTTTTTTCCTCTTCTTCTTCTTCTTCTTCTTCTTATTCCTCTCGTTGGTGAAAAGATTAACCCCCTATAACTCTTATCGATACAACTTTTTGAGAATGAGAAAAAGAAAGAAAAAGAGAAAGAGAAAAAGAGACAGAGAAAAAGGAGAGCGGATAAAAGCTCTTATTTATCCCTCGATATGGACGTATACTCTCTCTTTGCATGCATATATGTGATGAATCCTCTCTCCCGAAAGAGAGACAATTGCCTACCGACAAAAGATGTCACCACTGTGCATATGCATCGATATTTACGATATTCAACCTTAATATTTATTTTTATCTTTTTTCACTTGGTTTTTCCTTTACACCATATTCACCAATCATTCAAGTCTTCTTCCTTTAATTAACTTTAATTCGTTTTAATTATTATTTCCTTTATTCCTTTTTCTTCTTCTTTTTTTCTTCGTTTACACATTATTTTTATTCATTTTACTCTATACCCCCATCTTCTTGTTTCATTTCACTCGATTCGATATTTTTCGATATTCTTCGATATTCTTCGATCTTTTATTTCTTTATCGACTGTACAAAAAAGAACAGTCGGTAACAAAATGTACAGTCGATAAAGAAATGTACAGTCGATAAAGAAATGTACAATCGATAAAAAAATGTACAATCGATAAAAAAGTGTACAATCGATAAAGAAATGAACAATCGATAAAGAAATTCTCGTCAGTTTAAAATTTCGTCATCGCATTCTTATTGTAAGTAAATTTAATTCGTAATTATTCATTTAATTATTAATCATATTTTCTCTATTATATTATATATATTTATTTTTATAGTTTTTAATTATCCAAGAATGCCACCGAAAAAAAATACCACCAGTAAAGCTGGCAAATCCAAAGGTTCCGAAGAAAGTGGAAAAGGGGATAAAGTTGAAAAAAAAGGTGGAACTACTGTTAAAGTATGCTTATTTAAATATATAATTTAAAAACTAAGTTAATACTAATTAATGTTTCTTTTTGTTTCATCCTTTTATCAAGTTTTTTTTTCGTGTAATAAACTCAATGACATAACCTAAGAATAAAAAAAAAAATACAATTCTAGACTTGGTATTTTGACATTTAATGACATAACTTAAAAAATCAATTATAATTTTTTATTTCTAGACACCTGATACTTTAATATTTAATTTATTGATTTTTATAGGTGAGGCATATATTATGTGAAAAACAATCCAAGATATTAGAGGCTTTAGAGAAGTTAAAGGCTGGACAAAAATTTAATGAAGTAGCAGCAACATACAGCGAAGACAAAGCACGTTCTGGGGTACAAAATATTTCTTTTTTTATATATACTTTTAATATAAAAGTTCAATGTTACTTATCAATATTGTACAATTTCTTTTAAGGGGGATCTTGGCTGGATGACACGTGGTTCAATGGTCGGTCCTTTCCAAGAAGCAGCTTTTGCATTACCTATTTCCAATTTAAGTTCACCTATTTATACAGATCCACCAGTTAAAACGAAGTTCGGTTATCATATAATTATGATCGAAGGTAAAAAATAATCTTAAACCATTAACATTTTGTTTATATTAGTTTGATTGTTAATTTATATGATTATTAAAGACATTTTTACATTGTACTTTTCGATATTATTATTTTTAAATCATTAATTGTCAAAATTCACATTTAATCTCTTATGTATTTCATGATTTGTGGCTAAAAGACTTATTGTGAATCTTCCTGGGTATAAAACTAATTGTGTATAAAGGATAAATATTGATGGTGTGTTTATGGACTATGAAATGAGCTATAATACGATTAAGTTCAATGTATTCTGATGTTGTATGGATCGGTATATCTTGTAAAACTTACTGTGATATGAGTAATGCATTTAGTAATGAAGTATTGTTGTTGTTGTAATAAATATGATCATGTTACACACTATTCAGTCGCATTACTTAATCTTAAGAAATTTTATAATTTAATGGAGTAACGTATGGTTCAAATAATAATAATAATAATATTAATAATGGTCTATCCACTCGTCACATTTTCATTAAAGTTATCAAAATTAAACGCGAAGATTTGGATTAGTAAAACGAACGTATTTTAAAAGAGAATCGTTCTCTTCGCACACCCATGGTTTTTTATGATGACAAGCAACATCGTGCCAGTTAACTCCATCGTTATAAAATTGATTAAGAACTGCTAAACAATTTTCTGGAGCACCGCCTTGGATGGCCTCACGATTGTCAGGTTGAGGCTTGCCAATGCTGATATAAAGATCATTAAAAATGTCTTATTAATTATAAGATATTCATTTAAAAATACATTTATGAATTAATACATCAGTTGCTTACCCGCCACTCTCAGACCAATCGTTTTGATTACGATCGTTAGTTGGTGCAAGTTTTTGCAACTCTGCTGTCCAGAACCAACCATTTATATGAAGTGGTTGAAGATCAGGTCTGTCGCATCCTTTAAAGTCGCAAAGACGACCAGACGTCCAAATGTATTTAACTTTATCTAAAAACACAATTTTTATCCTCGTAGATTATTTAAACGTCGATCAATTGTAAATTGTATAAAAAGTAAGGATAAGTACTTTGAACGATGCGACTCTTGATAAATTCATTTTCTGCAGAAGTTTCCAAAGATACAAGATCCATGCATCGTTGTCTACAAAAATTTCTACCAGCTAGCCAGTCAACTTCTTGTCCATTTGTTCTAGGATCAGCCCACGAATAATAATAACCCTTTCCATTATAGCGATCGTGAATTGTTCCTAAAGAAAATTTCTTTTCGTAATAATTAATATCAAATTATTCTACAACAATTTTCATCTATAATTTATATATTTAATTAATGAATTCTTTTTATTTAAATAAGTAATAATTGTAATGATATTTATTTAATTTGATATTAATTAAAAGTGGAGCTGTAATTATTGAATTAATTCGTAAACAAAAGCGCAACGATAAAAATGCCAACTCTTTTAAAGTGAAAGTTGCGAAATCGGTGGTGTCTTTTGTGACTTCTGACAATCAGTTTACAGTCACGACCTAGGCATTGGCACTGGTAAGGTCTATGCTAATTGTGGAACTACTTTCCCAAATAAAGAATAAGAAAGTCTTCCATAAATTGCATTCAGAATACGTGATAAGAGTCTCTACACTTTTCGATACCATAAATGTTAATGTGACACTAATATCTTTTCAATTAAACTCATACATCAATATATTTTCATACACAAAATAAAATAAAAGATAGAAAGAGAAAAAGAAAAGTTTCAATTAAAATTTCGAAAAGTCTATGACCCGCATATTTTTGTTTAAAAAACGAAGCAAGAAGATTACGATAAGTGAATGTCAACGCCCTTTTAACTTCGTTACTTTATATTAATTAGGTCATTAAAAGCAGAAGGAAGAGAGAAAGTGGCAATTAAAATTCCATGATGGTTCTTCTCCTTCTTCTTCTTTTTTTTTTACCATTGACTATTAACAGCTGCGATAAAATTAAAAATTCAAATTCGTTCACGTTTCATGACACGTTAATATTCTTCATACCAAAATACATACGTGTAGGAATGCATACGTGTACGTAGATAAAAGTCGTACACATACTTTCTACAAATGTGTCGATATTAATTAAGTATTCATTTGTATATCCTTGTTCCGTCAATTAACACAGATTTCGACGTGCCGGAACGATGCATACGTGTTGTACCATCTTATAAACTTTATTTTGAATATATTTATTTCTATCTTGAAATGATTTTTAATACAAGGATAAGAATAGAAGTATTATTATTTATTTCACGTTCCATTTAATATCAAAAATACTACGATCAGAAATTATGGTCACTTGGAGAACACGTCTTTTTAGTTCAACCTGTTTGAATCAGGTAAAAGAGACCTTGACCTTATTACAAGGCCACACCTTTTTTTTTTTTTTTTACTAGTGGTCAAGAATTTTTAATTTTTTTTATCCTATCCTTGTACTTTTGTGTTTAATTATTATTATTATTATTTGTTTTATTTTTAAAAACGCATATTTCTTTTCGTATCAATGAATTATTGGCAAACACAATGGACAATAAAAAAAAATTGCATATTGTTTCCTATGAATGACAAATATAGAATTGAATTAAAAATAAAAAGACTCACGTTGTGCACACAATGCTGGTATTGGTGGTTCTAGAATCCTTCCTGTTGGTTGGGGCTGAAATTGTGCACCCGACAATGCCACGAATGCACCCAGGAAAATAAACTTAATCATTTTTTTATTTTCAATTAATCGGATAAATGAATCTGTAAATAATAAACGTACTCTTTTTACAAATAATTTGTCATTATAAAGAAGAATAAATTCAAGTTATAAATAAATATATTAATCAACACAAAATAATTGATTACATCGAGACACAGTTTATTTTCTAAAACTTTAAATATCATCCAGAAAGAAAAAATAAATTAAAGGATTAATACTAGATCAATATATAATTCATTGCTTATAAATGCTTATGCTTTCCAAAGAACCGACTTTCTTTTAAACCGGTTTTAATCAATTTTTTTTCATTTCAACTAATGCACTTGATTCAGAAATAATCAAATTAAAATAAACAAATAAACAAACAGAAAAGAAAAGGGAATGTTGCTTTATCTAAAATTTCAAATAAATTATTATTGGTACCAGTTATTAATATTTAAAAATACTTTTAGAAATAGTTAGAGAATGGTTGATGAGAGGAAGTAAAGGGGGAATAGGAATAAGTTGAGGAACAGGAAGAGGAAGAAAGATATGAAAAAAAATAAAAAAAGAGAAAATGTAAGATAAAAATGAATTTAACGATGCTCACTTAAGAACGTTTGCTGGAGAACTGCAGTGGTATTCCTAGTGGCACCCTTATTTATACATAATTGAGGACACGCGGCACTTTTACGATCTCGTACAGGTATTTTCGATGGGTGGTCGACCGAGTTCAATTCCTTTTCGTTTTCCCTCTTACAAATGGGACATCACATATGTCCGGTCTCCCTTTCAATTTAATTCCTCTTCCCCTCCACCTTTTCCTCCTCTTCCTTCACCTCTTCTTCCTCTTCGTTCCTGATTTATTCTTTCTCTCATTAAATACAATCAACAGAAGAATCACTCTCATCTAAATTCATTACCAGCCAATCCAATTTTTATTTTTATTTTTTCACTCTTCAATACTTTTCTTTTCTATTTGGAATACATTTTTATTCCAATTTTTTTTACTTGCCTCGCCTCGCCCTTTTTTTTTCTTTCTTTGACACTTTTAGTCGAAAGTTCTTTTACATTTGGTAAAAGTTCTCAGCTTTCTTTATTCCTCTTTCTTTATCGTCGTATCTTTCTTATGTCAATATTTATTTCCAATATTTTCTTTTCCTTTTTTTTTTCTCAATATTTTCATCGAAGAAGTGCATAGAAATTACCTGCAATTTATCTCTCCGCGGGGAGTTACATTTTTTCTTCTCAATTCAAATTATATTATTATGAATGATCAATATAATAAATGTTTAAATTAATGAGAGAGATAAATAAAAAGAGTATTTTAAGAAAGTGTCTTTGTAAAAAAACGAGGAAAGTATTTCCTAGAAGAAATGAACAAATATACCAAAAAAATTAACGTACCAAGTACTTGTATGTGTGAATATGTGTTTGTTTAAATTATTTCTTACATAAACTTTCGCTTATATGTTTTTTGAATTTTAAATAGGTCAAATTCTTTCCATAATTTTCGCAACTTTTCGATAGACAGGTTTCTAAGATAAAACTTGAAAAAGAAATTTGATAGAATTTACTTTCATTATTTTAGAAAACCTATATTAAATTCAAAATAAATTTCTATTATACATATATGTATATGTGTGTGTGTGTGTGTTTATAAATATTATAACATTAACGAGATATTTAAATGAGATGGGTCGTGAGAACGATTGGAAACTTATATTGAAAGTACCGTTAGGTATAATGGTACTTATACATGTAATGTAGGTCACCCAAAAACTCGACTTTTATTATTATATAATTTATTTTGTATATTTTTTTTTAATGTTTTACAATAAAATCATTTGTATATAAATTTATATATATTTTATTTATTTTTATATACCAAATTATTTATTATCTTACATATATTTATTAATATAAATAATATAAAATTGTTAAACATAATTTCAATAATAAATCATTTTTATTTGAGAAAGTTTATGACTATCATTTCATTTAGAAAGATTCATTACCATTCATATAATTTTATTTTATTAAAAAATTAAATACCATGTTTTTTAAATTTCTTTTTTTTTTTTTAAACACCTGTGTTTATTTTTTATTTTACAGATTTAATATATTAACAGTAGATAATAAAGAATATTAAAAATTTACAGATATTTGCTTTATCGACTGATTGTAAATTACCACGATATGATAAAGAGGATAATCACTGTTGGTAATATAGAAAAGGAAAATAAAAATATGCAGGTGCATTGTGGGTAATTGAATCTTGTTCATTGAAGTATACAATTTTGTGTTGTTATTTCTTGATTTATAATATAATTTAAAGTAGAATAAACAATAATTAATAATGGAGTGTTTATAGACATTTTCTATTATGCAAGTATAATATGTTTCAATGATTAAAATGTTGTGGTATTAACATGAAACTGTCAGTAAATTAATTGCATATATAACCCTAAACATTAACCTTGTTAATTACAAATATTATTGCACAGAATAATTTATAAAAATCTTATAATGTTTCGAGACAATTCCAAGATTATTTTAGAAGATGAATCAGCTTTATCTGCTTTGTACATAGTACATATTAGAATGGAAGATTTATTAGAGAAATTAAAATTATTAAACTATGATGTTGAATTTGTACAAGAGTTAAAAATGAAACCCATAAATAGGTGAGTTATTTTTTACAAGAGATTAATAATAATTGTAATTATCATTGATAATATTTGACAGGCATTATTTTGCTGTACCAATTAATCCAGGAGAACAATTTTATATGTTTACTTCATTGGCTGCATGGTTAATTAGAAAAGTTGGTAAAGATTTTGAACAACCACAAGAATCTGATGATCCTAACTCTACAATATCATTGATACTGGATTATCTAAGAGAAATTGATATTCCTGTTGAATTTCCACCAAACAAATTGAAACAAGGAGCTGGTGAACATGCTGTTTATGTATTAGATAATCTAGCAGATAATTGTATAAAAGTACAAAAGTTCAAGTGGAAAAAGTAAATATCTCAAATATATTTTATATCTATATCGTTGCATTATAAATTATAATGTATTGTATTATTTACAGAGCTGAAATTATATCTGACAATGAGACACCTGAACCAGAAATAGAGGAAGATGATGCTGAATTAATTTTAGAAAAAGTCGAAGAAGAAATGATGGCAGATTACAACGACGAGGATGATGATATTTTACATGTTGATGATATAACTAAACTTTATAATCAAAATATGGTCAGTTAAGTTTTCTAATTTTCATATGACATCAAATTTTTATCTACAAGTATAACTTTTGTTTTAGAATAAAACATACAAGCCTGATAATATTTTAGAATCGAATACAAATAGAGAAGAGTGGCAATTAGAGTTAGAAAGAGTTTTACCTCAATTAAAAGTAACTGTAAAAACAGGTAATTTAAATTACATTTGAAAAATATCCTCAATGATATAATACATTTATTTAATTAATAATATTTTTCTTATATAGATTCAAGAGATTGGCGTTTACATTTGGAACAAATGAAACAACTGCGTTCAGACATTACGACTAATTTATCTGGTACCAAAGGACAATTAGATAAATTGTATCTTGAAATAACTAATGTATTGGATAAAATAAAAACTAGAGAAACTTATCTGAACAGACAATTGGAACCTATTTTAAATGAATATAGGATACTTCAAGTAAGTATATAAAAATAAAAAATTGTATTATTTTTCATTTACATAACTTGGATACTTTTTAGGATGATTTATCTAAAGTTAAAGAACAATACAGAGATGTTAGTGGTGGTGTAACAGAAAGAACAAGAATTTTTAATAAATTAACAGAAGAATTAGAACAAATGAAAAAAGAAATGGATGAGAGAGGATCAAGTATGACTGATGGAAGTGAGTAACGAGTTATAAAACTTGTAAAAATTAGTTTTAAAAAATAAAAGAACAATGTAACAACTGTGTAATCATTGTTCCTTTTTTAGCACCATTGATAAATATAAAGAAGACCATAACAAAAATGAAAAATGAAATTTCAGAGATGAATATTCGTATAGGAGTATTAGAATATAGTCTGATGTGTGCAAGAGTCAGAGATCGCACTCAACTTCAAGAAGATATGAATAGCACTAGCAGTACTGTGATTATTTAAATGAATCATTTCTATATAAAACAAAATTATTTCATCTATTACCAATCCGTCCACAGTGTGATATTTAATAACAATATTATAGAATTAAAAACAATATATTTATCGTAGTTCAAAGATTTGCAATAATATAAAAACTAATTACACATCAAAATACCAAAGATAATGTTAGGATTTATATTTAAACAAGTCTTGTCATTTTCGTCTTATTAATAAATAAATTATTAAATTATTAAATTAGTCTATTGAAAAATATTTGTATAGCTTGTAAGTGTAAATAAGAACGATGTGATCAATAATTGCAGTGATAAAGTAAAGTATATTAGATAAGTGAATAATATTTACTCGATAAATGTAATGATATCTTCACAAATTTTGGTTTCTGTTATCATTGATTATCAGATTATTTGGAACATAATATGTTATATATATAGATATCTTCTAAATTCATTGAAACAGAAAAAGAACTGTTTAAGAGCTTTACAAACAAATAGATAAATATTATACACATATATTTATAAATATATACAAAATATTTTTAATGACATTATAATATTAAAAGAAAAATATTTCTTTATTTTAATTTCTTTTTTATCAACTCGTGTTTAATTTCTTTTTTGTTTAATTCTCTTCTCTTCTATCCATTAATTAAAATAAAATATAAAAAAGAAAGCTGCATGACATTGTTTATTCATATAAATAAAATATATATAAAAGAAACTGTAATAAAAATTAAATTAATCTCGATTCGTCAGCCAAATACGAAGCTCCCCTTCTTATTTTGTTTATTAAGAAACTTTATCTTATTCGAGTTTGAAATCCCTACTCCTAGTATCGAGATCCTCGTACCATCATTTAGAATTAAATCCGTAGTTGTACGATGAAAGTTCACGCGAACAAGTTCGATTAAAAAATATTATGCTTTTTCTATCTTTCATATTAAATTCTTACGATTAATTATTATTAATAAATATTAAATATTAGTGAATAAACAACGTCATATTGTTAATACTAAAATCATAATAATCAGGATTTTGTTTTAACAAGGTATTTATTTAAAAAATTAATTAATTAATTTTAATTTTTGTTTATGTACCTATATCATTTAATTCTTAAAAGTGTATTTTATAAATGCGGTATTATAAATTATTATAAATATAAAATAATTGTTTGATATGAACAATTATTATTTAAAATTAATAAATATAAATCGTCCCATAAATTTATATTTATATTCAATATAAAAAGTTAATTAAGAAAAAGGAAGAAACTTATGGGACTTTATTTTAACTTGATATAAATATTATATTATCAAATAAAAAAATATTTACAATTATTATTATTATATATATTATCATATAAAATATTTATAAATATCTCAGATTAAATTTGCATTGAAAAATATTATCATTAAGCGATGTTTAGTTCAGTTTGTAAGTTTTGCTGATAGTTTCGTTAACAGAATATTTGCGATTATACGATTACACATTCGCATTTTAAATATGTGTTCTTATATATATACTAGTAAGAAATATCTTCTTTTTTTTACACACACATATACACATGCATATATAAAAATAACTCTTCCTTGCTTTCACTTTGATAAATACTAATACACATAAAATGTGTATAAGTGAATATACCAATATGAAAAGTCTTATATAAATAAAAAATAAATATAAACACTGATATATAAAGAAAAATAAAGTAATTAGATTAAAAAAAAAGTGAAAGAAAATCACGTATATGCATGTATGGTACGCGTCTAAGAGAAAATAAGAGAAACTAACAGTAAAATCGAAGATATGTATGTTTATGGGACATTCCATACCAACTCAACTATGCTTTAAAAATTCACATTATTTATTTGATTTAAATCTTTTTTGTACTCTGTAAAATAAAGCTCAATGATAATCAAATTATTTTTCGAAATAATTCGAAAGAAGCTAAATAATATTTTGGAAATATCAAAAAATATCAAATGAATGGAATAGAAATAAAATAGGATAATAAAATTAGAAGGAAATAAAATTGTCTTTGCTTCTTATACATCAATGAGATAATTTAATTAAGCGATTTGTTTTAATTAAAAAAAAAAAACCTGAGTAAAACGTGTAAATTGTAGACACTTTACTACAAATAAGAATTCATTTGTGTATGAAAATTTATTAATAATGGATAATTAAATCAAATCGTTAGTCATAAAAAAGAAAAAGGAAAACAAGTATATGTTATTAAAATATCTGTATTAATAATTATCTGTTAATGTAGGATTAGTCATCGTTTAATATTTTTTTCGATGTACTCGATGAATAATTTTGAACTTCGAACATGTCGCATAACATTGATAATTACTATCATTTTTACAATAATTTTTTTGGTCTTTTTTTTTTGCTTTCCTATTTTCAAAGTTTCTTAGATCATCGTGATTTCTTTTTCTTTTTTTTACATGTATCATTAAAGCTTACAATTATGTCAAAGATTAACCATACGTTTAAAAAACTAGTTTTACCGATCGGTAGTTTAATTAATAAGAATGATGAATTTTTAGTTAGGATTTCTTTATCAGTTAACATTTTCTATCCATTCGAATAAAATCTATTACATCGGGTAAACGTATTTCTTGTGTTAAAGTGTTACCTGCATAATCGTATATTTCTATTTATTTGAAATGGAAGGTGAACAATTGGAAATGAAAATTACAACGAGAGAAAATGTTTCCTCTATTGTTTAGTAAGATTTGTCATTTATGTTAAATCATCATCCGTAGAAATAATTAAATTATGAATCATCGTTGATACGCACGCTGTGGGTTTGCATTCATTCATAAACTATTCGAATGGATTAGAAATAAATACATTATGTTAATACTATGAAAAGAATATTTCAAAACGTGTAGAATATTATTTACAAAATAAGAAATCAAGAAATTAATCATACACGTTTATTTTAACATTTGATTCGATTATTAATTACGATGTATTTATTTTCTTGTAACATACTCTTAGGCGTTCCTTTTTTTTCTTTTTTTATATTTAAATAATTTAACATATTAGAAATATATACGAAAGTTGAATAGTAAAAATAATCTATGGTTTTTTTATTTTTCTTAATATCTATATTACTTGTCTTTGAATAACTCAAAAGTTTCTTATCTTCGATTAAAAAAAAAGTATCTCTTGGACTTTCATCTTAAGATAAGAATAATATCATTTTTTTTCTTATTGAAAGATGAATTTTTTTATGATTGAAATATATACGTGTAAGAAAACCTTCAATTAATCATTTTTTTAATAAATAAAAAGATAGTTATGAAAATTATCTTTAAGTATTTGAAAATACATTTTTAAATAATAAAATTATTATTGTAATAATATAGTTACAATTAATGAAAAGATCATTACATGAAGCAATAATTCTGTTAATTATTAATTATATAAATAGTTTAACAACGAAGGGTAGGAAATATGATTAAAAATAAAAATAAAACGAAAACTTAATAATGCACCAGACTAGCAATCTTATTTTTGATTATTTGAATATTCGCGCCATTACAACGCCATCTTTAATGTTGCATTAGCGCGCCATCTTTAATGTGCATTTCGACGCCATCTTTAATGTGCATTACAACGCCATCTTTAATGTTGCATTAACGCGCCAGACTGAATTAAAAACTATGCAATAAATTATTTTTGTGAGAGAAAAATATCTTATAATATGACGTCATAATTAAAACATGCATAATTGCAATATTTGACATAAAATTTAATTGATTTTTATATATTTAATTAATGCATTTTTAAAAAGAAATAACCCAAATGATGGTTGAACTAATACTAACCTAGTTATATTGAATTATTATTATATTTTTTGTGTGTGTACAAACTATGTGTGTTATCTATTGTTTTTAATTATTTGTAATTATAATAAGTCATACTTTAAAGGAAAATTACTAAACAATAGTTATTTTTTTTATTTGCAACTTTACATATTATGTATTTACATATGAATGATATTTTTCTTTTAATTTTCAACTTTTGTTTATATGCATAATAAAAGATCAATAGTATGATTCATTTAATTATAATAATGCTGTGAAAAAGATAAAGGTTTTAATCATGTCTATAGAATCAGTAACCAATTTAATTGAAGATGACTTCAGTGATCACACGTAAGCTAGTAAATTTTGTTTTTTTAAACACAGCATATTGTCATTTTGTTATTATTTAATAAGGAATGATATTTGTCATTTGATTGGAATTTTCTTTCAGTGTGGCACCTGCAGCAAAGATGAAGCGATCTCTTATAAAGTTTATCATAATCCTAGTCATTGGCCTGATATTATTAGTGCTTGGATGTATTGCAGCATCACTTTGGTCTTCCATATTAAATTGGTTTTTCTTACGAGTAAGTTTATACTATATTTGATCTTAACAATGAATTTAAAACATTACTAATGAAAATCTTTTCCACAGGAACTAACATTGACTCCAACTTCAACTATTTATAATCTTTGGAAGGAAACACCTATACCAATGCATTTAAAATTCTATTTTTTTAATTTGAGTAACTCTGACGTTTTTAAACATCCTACGATTAAAAAACCGATGCTTGTAGAAATGGGACCATATGTGTTCAGGTAAATCTTGTAAAAACATAATGTTTCATTTACTATATTCAGTTTTGATATATTTTATAAAATTTACAGAGAAATTGATTATAAAATAAATCAAGTATGGAACGACAATGGAACTGTAACTTTCCAAAGGAGAAAAGTATGGTATTTTGATGAAAGTTTATCTAATGGAAGTTTGACAGATAAAGTAACTAATTTAGATCCAATCGTAGTGGTGAGTATTTTATCTTCAAATTAAATCAATGAGATTTTAATTTGTCTTTAAAAAATACATTCAAATTTAATTTACAGACAATGGGACAATTAATGAAAAATAAATCTATATTAGTACGTGAATTTGCTAATCAATTAATTCACAGCGTAAATAAAGATTTAACGATGACGAAAACTGTAAGAGAACTCCTGTTTGATGGTTACAACGATGAGTTACTTATTATAGCAAAAAGATTTAATTTTACGACTATACCTTTCACTAAATTTGGCTGGTTTTATGGTGTACGTATAATGAATTATGTATAAAATATTAATATTAATTATATTAATTACTAAATTTTAATCTATTTTCATTCAGAGAAATAATTCTGATACTGCTGATGGAACATTTAATATGTTAACTGGAAAAGATAATATACATGAAATGGGTATTGTCAAAAATTGGAATTTTCAAAGTAAAACAAATTATTACAAAGATTCTTGTGGTATAATAAGTGGTACTAATGGTGATTTGTGGCCACCTTTACTGGATAATAAAACTGCATCTATATTTGTACCTGACATTTGCACGTATGTAAAAATAATATATAGATTAGATCTATTCTATTGGATTTTATTTGATGAATTAAATTGTTTCAGATATGTAACGTTGACATATCAAAATCAATCTTCGTATGAAAGTATAGAAGGTAATAAATTTATATCCGATGAAACTACATTAGATAATGGTGATATTGTAAAGTCACGAAAATGTTATTGCGTGAATGAAACAAATTGCGAGCCATCTGGAGTTTTAGATGTTTCTAAATGTAAATATGGAGCACCTGCATTTATTAGTTTGCCACATTATTATTTAGCAGATAGTAGTTATGGTAAAGCAGTAGAAGGATTGGAACCTTTGAGAGAAAAGCACGAGTCTTTTGTGATAGTCGAACCAGTAAGTATTTTGTATTTTTATATCGCTTCTAAATTAAATTCAAAATTGTATAATTGTTATGAATTAAATTTTTATAGACCACTGGTGTCCCGTTAGAAGTTAAAGCGCAATTACAATTAAATATTATGGTTGAGCCAATCGATGGAATGAGGTAACTAAAATCTATTAATAAATCTTCATTCTCTAATTAATAAAACAAAGTAATAATGAGATATTATAATTTTTGTTTCAGTATATTTAAATACGTAAAAAAAACGTATATGCCTATGATGTGGTTTACACAAGAAGCTAGTTTAACTTCTGATTATGTCAGTCAAGTTAAATTTTTATTGATATTACCAAAACTGGGACTCATTACATTTATTGGTATCAGCGCTATAGGAATTTTAATATCCTTCATCGGTATATTTGTTTATATTCGTCAAAGATGGCATATGGATGATAATCAAGTACTATTAACTAGAGACGATACAAATCATGTTGAAAGAAACAATGAATGATTAATATTTTTATTACACATAGACGTAGAAGAGATATTAAAGTTACAATTTTAGCTTTATTTCATATGCTAAGAAACATATTTTAACAGCTGACACTACTGTTTTGTTTGTCATAATAGTTACGTATTTTTGCTTATGGCTAAAATAGGAATTTAAATATTTTTATATGCTCGTCTATATGATATGCAGCGTAGGACAAACTATGCAAATTTTTAATTAGAAACATTTAAAATGATTAGATTTTTAGAGCGATAATGAAGTGCCTAATATTAAACTATAAAGATCTATTTAAAATGAATGTACGATAACTAAAGACTATGTTGATGGAATATAAAATGTTAATTGTGATTAGATATTTATAATATTTTATCTAATAGAATGTGGGACAAAAATTGTGATTCATATAATAGATACAATGTTATATTAGTTTGGGGAAATTGAAATCCATTATTTTTTTCATTAAAATAAATGTAAAAGAAAATAATGGATTTTTGGATTAAATATATATATGTATATATTAAAAATAATACAGAGATATAACAATGATGGCAATTAATACAAATATTATTATAATGTTAAGACATAAAAGAGAATAATAGTAATAAGATCATCTATTTTGAAATTTGTTATAAATGCAGTACACTTTGGTGATTGTGTCACCGTTATATCTGTGATAAACAGCAAGTGTGCTTTTAATGTTTATACACAATAATTTAATTGAAAATGTAAAGATAATTCTATTTTATAAAATAATGTAGTTTCTTCAGAAATACCATTCAGCAGTTTCAAAGAGAAAAATCACAAATTTATTTTCTTCTGCTAAACAAATGATTGTTATGCATTATTGGTCAAGTGTCATCGAGATTGTAGCTTATGTAGCACATAAAATATTTTATATAATGAGAGGAATTCTTCAATTTCAAGAATTATTTATACTATCAAGATCAATGAAGAGAATCAATGTGAAAAATCAGTATTATGAAAGAAACTGAAGGTGTAATGTATGGTACAGAAATCACTGATTAACTGGAAGATATCATAATCAATTAGTTTACCTTTATTAAAACTTAATATGTGTTTTTATTTGATAAATTAATTTTTTAAAACTGCAGTATGATTTCTCAGAAACTATTAAACCGAATCTAATGAAACTTAATACACATATACTTTATACTGCCAGTTATTTGGTGAACTAAACAAATATGCGAATTATTCATGCGATTATATTTAATATAAAGAATTAGAAAAACAAAGAGAATGAATATGTAAAAAGTTATTTGAAAAAATTCCTCGAATGTGCATTGTAAACAATCATCTTTTAAAACAGAATAAATGGTATATGAAATTATATAAAAATCATCTTATTATTAAACCCTATCCTTTAAAATTTAGAAAATAATTAATTCTTATTCAGAAACATAAAGTAAACTAATAATTAAATTAAAAAGATTTTTTATTCTCTGTAGTTTGGTATCTATAAAAATATAAACATTATTATAAAACATTATAAAGTAATTAGTTTCCTAGAAACTAATATATTCTAAAAAATTATTAAATTATTAGAGGAAATAATTATAATTAAAATGAACAAAGTATAAGTTCAATGCAATTTTTTTTATATATTTTATAAAATAAATTATTAATAACAAATTATTATATATATTTTAATTATTAATAACAAATTATTATTATTTAGATACTTGACGTATTTATTTATAGACTATTATAAAAAAAAAAGGGAAAAAAAAAAAATATTTTCTACCCTGGAAAAAAAATTTGGATGTATTTTAAAATTTACATGGGAATCCATTGGTTCCGGCGATTTTCATCGATTTCAAAAGTGACAAAAATTACAAATTTGTATCAGGAGAACATGATGATAGTGGAGGTAGGCGACCTTCTCAGTTTTAGTTCAAGTTTTCTCCGCTAGAGGGCCAAAAAATTGGGGAGTATATCTGCAAATCGGACCATGGAGAGAGACTTTT
>JACGTP010000058.1:253491-307482 GCA_023678845.1 Mischocyttarus mexicanus | reverse complement strand
AAATTTTTTTTCCAGGGTAGAAAATATTTTTTTTTTTTCCCTTTTTTTTTATAATAGTCTATAAAATAATACGTCAAGTATCTAAATAATAATAATTTATTACTGAGAGTTAAATAAAAAATGTAAAAATAAATTTAAATAAAAATTAAATTTATATTAAAAATAAATTTTAGTATGTATGTGTGTATTTGTTCTAAGAATATATATAAATAAAATATAATATATATAAATAAAGTATTGTACAGTGTGAATATTTTTAATAAATAATTATTTATTAGTAACTATTATTGTACAGTTATTAAAATAAAATCCTTACAAGTGTTATACTTTAATTTTTATATTTAATTTCTTGAATAAAATAAGGAAACCTACTATATCGATATTAGATATTAACAGTGTCATCTACAGATAATATTTTAAATACGAGCTCTTATGGTTGTGCTTTCGTGTTTCCTGGCTTTCTCAAGGTCTTTTCAAAGAATTTCATTATAAAGTTTTTTTGTTTCATTATTTCAGTTATATTTCCTTCATTTTATGAATTAATATTAAATTTAATTGTGTTAAATAAATCCATAACGTGTGTTTATTATAGAAATATTGTTAAATAATAATATAATATTGGCATTTGCAACTGGCAGAACGATTTCAAAATGGTAAGACATTAAGGTTAAGTAGCATCATTTTGTTTCCAACGATAATTTTTTTTCCCATTTTATATTTCATTTATTTATATTATTTTATTAATATTCATAAAAAGTACTTATTTCTCTTCGCTTTAAAAATATCTATAAAGACCTAGCTTAAGATTTTTATTCATGATTTTTTAAATTAAACTTTCACTTTGGTCAAGTTTTGCCATGGTAACAATAATATATAAGAGTTATTTAAATTAATTAAAATGACAGTATTCTTATATATTATTTATGTTAGAATGTACATGTAAATGTACTTGATTATGTTGCATATTTATACATATATTTTATTCTACATAATTTATTATATTTTCCAGACTATTGGGAAGAATAATAAAATGCTTCAGCATATTAACTATAGAGTTAGAATCATTCTTCAAGATTCTAGAACCTTTATAGGAACATTCAAGGCATTTGATAAGCATATGAATCTAATACTTGGAGATTGTGAAGAATTTCGTAAAATCAAACCGAAGAATACCAAACAACCTGAAACAGAACAAAAGCGTGTTTTAGGCTTTGTACTTTTGAGAGGAGAAAATATTGTTTCTCTTACTGTAGAAGGTCCTCCTCCTCCAGAGGAAGGATTACCTAGAGTTCCTATTCCAGGGGCTGCACCAGGTCCTGGTATAGGACGACCTGCTGGTCGTGGTATGCCTGCAAGCATTGCAGGAGTACCTGCAGGTTTACAAGGACCAGTTAGAGGCATAGGTGGTCCATCTCAACAAATAATGACTCCTGGTGGTAGAGGCCAAGTTTCAGCACCGCCTCAAATGCATCCAGGTGGTCCTCCACGTATGCCTGTAAGTGGACCACCACCTGGTATGATGGGACCACCACCAGGAATGATGGGTAAAATTACAGTTTGATTTTTACATTTGTTTTCTTATATATATATTTATCTTATGTTTATTTAGATCTATTTTAATTCATTATTGATCAGCTACAAGTAAACTTATATCATTATTTAAAAATATTGATTAGTTACAAGTTAACTAACTTTGCTTTACATAGATCAGTAATAATAATCGATTACATGAAATAAACTCTGAGAAATATTGCTGATCAACAATACGTTAAGGAAACTAAGAGAATGATCTATATATTAATTTATTATAGGAATGCCACCTGGAATGCCACCGATGGGAAGAGGCGGACCACCAATGGGACCACCAGGAATGCGTGGCCCACCACCTGGTATGATGCGTGGAGGTCCGCCTCCACGTCCATATTAATAATGATACTTTGTACATTATTAACTGTATTTTTTGTCATCACTAGTAATAATAATAAAACCATATTTGTAATGTATGTATGTATGTATGTATACGTGTATGCTATGTTTTACTGTGGTATTTGTAATCTCATGTACAAAGGATATAGTTTATTTAATAGTTTTCTTAATTATTCCTACTATATATATATATATATAATATCACAGAATTAGTTAGTTCATTATTTTCAGATATAATATAAAAGTACATATTCAAAGAATCTAACTTTTTCAGCATATTGATCTTATGATATTTGAGGATGGACATTCCAGAGTGCTACAAATATTTCAGGAAGGTAAAAAGATGTTTCAGGATGTTATATCATCATTTTTAGTTACATATTCTTATTTATATTACTTAGTTTACTTTATTTTTAAGAAGTATTTTAATTTTTGCTTTTTTTTCTTTTTGTTTTTATATATCATTTCTTTCAAATTTCATATTTACACTTTACACTGTTTTTACAGCACTGATGCTATAGTTTTATGCATGGCATATGGCAGGTTCTTACAACCAAAATTTAATATAAGATGTACTATTAAGATCACACACAAGAATTCTACTTCATCTGATATAGTTATGTGAATATGAAATATATGATTACTTTTAAAAATGTGTTTATGTTCATGTGTGCTCCTAGATCATTTTGTATCAACTACAATTATATAAAATAATCACAACCAATTTGTTTTTATAATAATAATAATAATAATAATATTAATAATGACGATATATAATAACAATAAAATAATAATTACATTAAAAAACTGATCTGTATACGATTATAATATACAATATAATAAAATATAAATATTTTCATCTGTGCACTGGGTGTATCACTCATTTGTATAAAAAAGAAATAAGAAATAAAAAAAAAAGGAACATGCAAGTCACAATAGTTTCTGCACAATGATAATAATTTAGCTTTAACAATTATTTTGCGTCCTATTTTATATTATAAAAAATCAGTTCAATCTTTTTTACTTGATCTTACTATATAATTAATTTCTTTCACAATTGATTATTTGAATATTTAAAAAATAATGTACAACACATATACGCGTGTGTATATATATATATATATGTTCTAACAATTATTATTACATTATTATTACTGGACTGAAAGTATATAGGTATATTACATGATTTCATTTCTTTTCTTTTTTTAAAGTATTAAAATATTTTATAAATTGAACATATATATATTCTTATAAAATGTACGTTCTCGAAACTATAAATCATCACATGAGCCTTTTTTATATTGTTAGCATTGAAGAAAAATGTATTCTCGAGTTTTAATTTGCTACTACGAATTACTCGGATTTATTTTATAAGTAACAGATATCGAATTGTTTTTATTTTCTGGGATATGATCACCATTTTCCACCAGGCACTCAAAATTTTCTAAGTTAATGTCAGTCGATTGAAATCCATTTTCAAATATATTTGTATTCATTTCCATACTGCAAAGAGAATCTTCCTTCTGTAGATTATTTGAAAAATTATCTAAACATAAAAATAATAATATGATCTTTTTTAATCTTGTACAAATAATATCATTCAAAAATATATACAACAATCTATTGTAAATTATAAATATAAATATATATACATATAACTATTTATATATAAAATAATTCACACACACAATGTGTGTTACAATATTAATATGGAAACAGTTTCGTTCAGTTTGATATCAAAGTTTACCTTGTGTAAATGATTTAGAATTTGTATGATCTTCTTCGTTTCTCTTAAGTTTTTTAATATTCGTTATATTTACTACTTGAGAATGAACTTCTTTGCAGACTTCTTTAGATTTTCTATCAAATAAATATCATAGATCAATATAAAATAGTACAATAAATATTTTACTTTATTCTTTGATTAATTATAATCGTATTCTTACCTACATACTGTTTCCTCTAATGTTGTAATTGAATTGTTTGTTTTGAAAGAAGATCCAGTATCTTTTAAATGCACTTCATTGCTATCTCCTTCCTGTAATAAGCGACTACTCTATATTGCCATTTTTATTGAATAAATTCATTATTATTATGAAGAAATACTGGATTATATTTATAACGATTATTATTATTATTATTATTTAATTAAAGGGAGAGGCGTTATGATGCTGTATATACATAGTTTACTTTTCTTCCTGCAAAGGGTACATGAACAATGTCTTACGACAAGTTTTATCAAAAATTAAAAACTATATTTTCAATCTAAAATAAAATATGAATGTGTATTAATTTTGTGTACCTTTATACTTGTTTTTATATTATCCACATGAGTAGCTGTTAACATCATTGGCGTTTGATTGCAATTATCTAAATTAATAGGATGAGGCAAAATGTTAACTGTACTTGGATTTTGTTGATTAGCTACCGACAATTTCTTTCCTCCCATTATTACTTTACCTAATACTTCCTAAAAAAAATAATAAATAGTTTATTTTATTATGTAGTTATTATATTAAAAAGAAAATATATATTAAATGATTTATTTACAATAAGATAAAATACCTTGCCTGCATGAGACAGCATTATGCCTTTGTTACTTCCTTTTTGTATTACTATTACATTAGTCTTAGTTGTTAATTTTTTATTAGGATGATTAGTTATATTTACAGTTTTATCAGAATTTAATGTCACTCGCTGTAAAATAAATATAACTAATGTAAATATATTGTAATGTAATATAAATATATTGGAAAAATGATTTTACAACACGTACCATTTTAGCAGTAGATTGATTGATAATCGCAACTGGCAATTTTTTACAAGCTAAAGTTGTTACTACAGATTTAACATTAGGTGGACCAGGACCGCTTGATACCATTGTTCCAGGAGCTGTAAATCGTGCACAAGCTATAAAAAATTATATTACTTAATATAAATAAACAATAAGCTATATGTATACAGTATTTTTCTATTTTGTTTAATACATACTTGATATAGCTGATTTAATAGATGAAACTGTTTTAACGTTAGCTTGCACAGTAGTTGGTACATTTTTAATGCAAGGATTTAAATTTACTACTTCTGATTTTGAAGTTGGTGCTATAAAATAAATACAAATGTATCATTATCATAAAAAAAATATATATAAATAATTATTAGAAAAGATAACACATACCACTTAATTGTATATCTTGATTTTCCAATTGTGTATCATTATTTCTGATGTGTGGTAAACTATCTAATGTTCCAGTATTAACTGGTAATCTTGTATTAATCTTATTTTGTACTGTTGTTTTATCTTTATTCTTGGTGGAATTAGTTGCACAAGTAGTAACTTTAGTATTGCAGTTAATGGTTGAATGAACAGGCACCAAAGTATTTGTACTCTCTGACAGTACATCCTTCGAAGGTGCTATTATAAAAATACAAAGAGAAAGGAAATAAATATAGAATACTAAAAGATCATTTACAATAAAGATAAAAAATATTATTATACCTATTAGACTAGATCCTGCACATGTTACAGAGAGTGGGATAATAGTAACTCCTTGGTGCTGTGCAATCGTTGTTTCATTCTGCTCCATTTTAGTTTCGAGCAATGTTTCATTCTCATTAGCATGATTCAATGTCTCCAATGAATTAGATGATAAGACCAAGACCTGTACAATATTATATTTATATTTATATAATTGAATCAATCTTAAACATATAAACAATTGGAAATTGCTTGTAAAGAAAAGTCAAATAACAATATATAAAATAAAAAAAAAACCTTATTGTGTGGTGGTGAAAATGAAGGAAGATCTTGTTTGGTAGAATTAACTTGCTGAATATCTTGATATTTGATTTTGATAGGCCTTTTTTCTTGATCCTTGTCAATATTTAGTACCTATAATATAATATTTCGTTTTATTTTCACCATATTAAGAATAGGTACAACATTTAAAAAATATTATTATTATTAAACTAACAAACACACCTTATTTGCTTCGTGTATGGACCTTTTTCTACAGTTAACTGTTGCTTGAGCATTACATGACCCTGCTTCAATTGGTGATATGTTTTCAATTTTGAAACATATCTTGGATTCATCTGGTATATCTGATTTAAAAGTAAACGTTTGTAGATTAATTAAATGTGTAAATAAATAATATGAATTTAAAGATCATATAATAGAACTACCTTTATCTTCCTCCTTGTTTTCTTCAACAGGATTATTGTCATTAGCACGTGTTGCTGCATATGACAGACTGTTTGCCAACATTGTAAAAGCATTTCGTGCTTTTAATCTGGGTAAAAGTGGAGTTGAACGACGACCTTCCATGATCCAATCTATGGCAGTATTCGGTCCATTTAACCTGTTTTATATAAAATATATACATATCAATTATATTTACTATTTATACATATAATACCACAAAAAAAAACCAATAAATATTCAAATAAATTCAGATGCGTACTGCTCTGCTATCATTGTGAGTTTCTCATCGTTAACAGCTCTACGTACTTCAGCACGATGTCTTTCATTAGATATATGAAGAATTTTAGCAAGTTCTTGTAGTAATCTTTGTTTGCTATTAGTTAAAAGTCCTTGTGCACGTAAAACAGATACCATATTTCCATAAGCATCTAATTCTGTATAATAAAATATAAAATTAAATCATTATATTCTTATACAATAGAATGTATTTAGAATTTTACCTAATGGTTCAATATAATTCTGATCATTAAAATAATTTCTATTAAATGCCATAGAGCAATATTAAATTAACAATGGCGTATATGCATATATAATTAACATAAGATATAAGATACAACATGTAGTATAATATATACTAGGACAAAAATGTTCCAAGAGAATACTTCTTAATAAATAAAATGTAATAATATCACAAATTTTGTATAACATTCTCAATCATTCAAATGACTTTTTTTTTCTCTACCATTTAGTTTATTTAATATTAAGAGTAAAGCAATTAATTGAGAATCAACACAAAAAAAATATGACAAAAACAAGCTAAAAGAGCATATATCCATTGAAAAAAAAGGGGGAACAAATTATGCTAAGATAAAATGCCAAGAGACACACAAAAAGGGGGTTTATTAATTATTACTTATTAAAGTAAGTAGTTATTTTAATTGTAATCTTACCTAGATAGCGTAAACATTTTCTACACTCATCTCGTGTCATTTCACGTCTTATCGTTGAATAAACTCTGTTATCCATATTGATGTACCTTATAATACACTTTTTAAACAATTCAAATACATTTTCTACATTTTGTACTTCGCTGACAGAATCATTGAGGCTTTCACGTATTATTATTATCATTACACATAGAGAGATTTAGAATTTACAATACTAGGGATATATCATTTGACTTTTGTTGAAGATTGGCAATAAACATAAACCAAAGAAAACTTTGAGAATTAATTACATTATTTCTATATTATTACCTTGTCAAGTATGAATATTAATTAATTGTTTAATAATTTTATTATTTAAACATTGTAATATATATATTAATGGAAGAAAAAAAAGCTAAGGATAACAAAATTCAATTCAAAATTGGTGGACAAATTTAGTTCCATTTTTTAGTTATTAATTTATAGATAGCACTAGTATAGATTTACGTTAAAATTTTACCTAGTACAAAATACACTAACAAACATTTATTTTTTAATAATACTGATTGATTTAAATATAAAATAAAAAGGAAATATAATTATCTAATTATATATATTACAATTAATAACAAAGATTCTATATTTATATAAACAAATTTCAAATTGATTGAAGAAAATATTTATAGAAATTGGAAATTTAAAAAACACGAGATTAAGTGAAACCTTGATGCAGGACAAAAGTGATTTAAACAAAAATTAAAGTTCTCCAAATGTTTGTTAAATAATAATGTATCTTCTTGTGTTCTTTTAGTTTCTTTAGATTACTTTATCTTCTTATAGTGATTGATAAAAATGAGAAATATACATGAGCGTTATACACCAACAGAAAAATCAAAGATGGTTACGTTCGATCAAGATCCACCAAAATGCACTGTTGCACCCTCTAGTAAATTTTTCTAGGAACTAATGTTTGACAGATGTCACTAGAGGTTTCATTCAATTTAAATGGCGGAAATGTCAAATTTAAAAAACACAAAATATTATTATAACATATAAATGGAAATATAAAAGATAGTAAGTGAAATAATTTTATTGTTAATATCTGTGATATAAATATATATTTATTTCATAAAAATTAAAAACTCCAGAAACTTATTTGTAACTCAATAAAATTAAAAATGCATTTTTGTTTTTGTTTTTTAGGTTAAATGGAATAACAAAAAACATGAATATACAATAGAAGAAATTAATTGATATAAATATTAGAATATAAAGTGATTTATATATAATATATATTTGTTATAAATTTATAATATAGTAAGTTTCCATTCTACGTTTTATAGTCTATGGAAGTTGGTTGAACGATCGAATGCATTATGTCAGTTGTAGCGACGACTCCGCACGAAGTTTGTGTAGTTTAAAGGCACATATTATTATTAACATAGGCGCACTTCTTTTCTTATAATAACCAGTCAAAGTAGAATTATTAAACAAAAGAAAATAAACTAATAGATTAAAGAAATAAAAAAGAATTCAAGAAAGAAAAATAGAATATTAAGAGAACAAAATTAAACATAAATTAAATATAAATAATAATTTTTATTATACATATCCATATATAAGTATATATATATAAGTATATATATATTTATATATATATAACATATCTTGCAATAATGCCGCGTTCATTTGCCCACTGGAAAAAAATCTTATTCTTAAATATTGTACAATTATTCTCACGTAAGTTAATATTACATTTAAAATGAATTATACATTTTGAAAAAGCTTATATTATCATATTTTTTTTGTAATATTAAATGTCTTTATTATGTTTCATGCAATGTATATTAATCATTTTACACTATAAATGAAGAAGAAGAAGAAGAAGACAAAAAAAAGAAATTCAAGAGAATGAATTAAATCAAATAAAAATTGTAACACATACACACACACATTCATAGACATACACACATAGATAGAAATCGATAAAATTGTGACCCATGGGACACACACGCATATTACCACCTATTATATTTATATTCTTATATTATTTACTTTATCCTAATTAATTTCTAATCAAATTGCATATCAATCATACTGTTATAAGATTATTTAAAAGTCTATTCAATTTATTTTCAAAATTTGTATAATATTGGAGGAAAAGATAACAAATTTATCTATCCCTTAGATAAAGTTATTTGTATTAATTATTTATTGATATAGTATATATCAAATAATAATATATATATATATATTATTAATTATTTATTCAATTATTTGTATTAATTATTATGATTGATTGTTAAAAGAAAAAGAAAAAAAGAACACTTCAATTTATATAAATTACTTTAATATCATTTTTATTGGTAAAACATTATAAAATAGTGTTGACATAAATAGATATGTTTACCGTTTCCACAGAGAGTATCTTGATTATCTTTTAATAATATCCAATGTAGTATTACTTACGTACGTAATACGCGTTTCCTGTGATCGATACGGTAACACCTCCCAGCAACAGGACACACCACCACAAGAGTCTTTTATAATCGACTTAAACATTATTTTCATGAATGAAAATATCATTTTATTTATATATACTTTTTATCATTCGATTAACAAGATAATACTTTATCAATCGACGATTAATATCTAAAAAAAAAATAAAAGAAATCATCGTATAGAGGGTAGTAAAAATGAAATCCATTACTTTTACGTTTACTTCAAGCTAAAAATAATGGATTACTATCTACCAAATTTAATATTACTATTAAATTATATTACAAAATTAATATATTAATAATATATTATACTAATGATGAATAGAGGATGCATCAAGAAGAATTAGGACAAGTTCAATCCCTTTAATTATATCAAAAATATTTTTCTATATATATATATGTCTATGTATTTATGAATGAATGAAATAATTGAATGAATAATTAAGATAAAATATGAATGAAGTTTTTATTAATGAATAATACTTTGTTTGTTTGTAGATGTAACTTGCGTGGTGCATGTGCAATTAATTGCACCACGTTACGTTAACCGGAGCAGTACAGTAACGCTTTATTGTGATCATAGTGTTCCAGAAGATAAATTATATAAGATTGAATTTATAAAGAATAATGAGAAAATATTTCAATATATTAAAGAGAGAGATCCACCGTTCGTTATACCATCTTTATACGGTGCTGATATGGAGGTACAAAAAAATAAATATAAAAATAAAAGATATACATCTTTATTGAATTGTATTACATAGACTTGATGAAAAGAAAATGTTGGATTTTTAGCTACAATTCAATAAGAAAATCCTATATTTTTTTCCACCAACTTCAACATTTAATGTTTAGTTGTCTTTTTTTTAAAATATTGTATAAAATAAATGTTTCTTTTTAGTACTCAGAAAATGGCACGACAATCAAACTAAAGGACGTTGGTTTGGCAGTGTCCGGTATATATTCCTGTGTAGTTACTATGTCAACTCCTATTTATACAAAGCCTTCCGACGATGTACAAATAAAAGTGATAGGTCAGTAGTATTTATTATAGATATAATGCATTATCTTGATTAAATATAGATATATAACTGAATAAACTTCTTCAGTCAGTATACTACATCCTATAATATACTTATACTACTTTATATATAGTTTAAATTACCTAATTGTAAAATACCAAGACTATAGTAATATATTAATATTAAATTAATTGATAATTAAATGTGTTACAATATTATAATAACAATATATATTTTGTTAATAGTACCACAGACTGAGAATCCGATGATAACGTTTGAAAAAAGCGTTTATGTGATCGGTGATTATTTAGAAGCAAACTGTTCGTCCTCAGCGGCGTTACCTGTTCCTCATTTAACTTGGTTCATAAATGGAAAAGAGGTATCAGCACACAAAACATGCGTGTACACGTAAACACGTATTATATTTACACAGTATGTAGGTAGGCGTAAGTGCTGATCTATACTACTTACGTATATTCACATACCAAAGTACATATACACGTATATACGTACAAGTACATCTATACGATTAAATGAATCGATAGTGTTTTCTCTCTTTATGCATGATGAAGTACACACACGCATACATACATACATATATATATAACATATACATGATACAAATTCGTCGATTTAAAAATAACTTTATATACTTCCTCAATCAATATTTTTTTCCCTAATCTATCCTGCCTTATTCATTTGATCTATTTTTTCTTATATAATACACAAATATGTATTATTATTCTATATTTAAATGCTCAAATATATTTTAAATATCACAATGTTTAATATTCATATGAACATGTACAATCTACATGCTACACAGACAATTTTGTTATTGCTATTATTATAATAATAATTATTATTATTATTCACGAGCGTTATTATTTATGTTGCTCAATGATATGCACGCATACGTGCGCGAATCAATACACACGTAATATAACATGTTCATTTGATGTGTATTTCTGCATGTATTTATTATATTTGTAAATCGGTGTTTTGTGTAGTTATAGTTATTGGAAAACGATCCCACTAGTGCAGTATTTTTCGATCGATGTGGGTCATGTGCGAAGACTTTCAATTCTTGAGACGATTTTCATGGATCACAACTGGCTAAATGGAAGATGGGAAATGACAATGTAATGCTGCAAGCTTTTCATCAACCCTCGATTGACTTCTACTTTAAGAGCTTATACCTTTTACTTTGAGGAGGATATTGACATGGGAATCGTGAAAACACTGCACTAGTGAACTCTCTTCATTTTACGCTGATAGCACTGCAGGTATAAGCAGTTCCACTTGAGATTTACTTTATTGGAGAAGTGTTACCATCCTGCAGAGACCATCCACGCTGTCTACGCCTAAGATTGGCTCTGAGTACGAAATAACTGGTATTATAATTTTCTAGCACACGTAGTCAGAAATTATTGTATTATTACTTTATAATAGGTAGTGGGAAAAAGAATTTTCCTTATTCCATATTTTTATTTCTATTCCTTATATTATTTCTCTTCAATATAATCTCCATTATAAGTAGAATCGTAATATTGAAATTGTTATCCTTCAAAGTTTGTTGATTTCAGGTTGACATAGTTTTGTCTCAAAGAAAGTATTTAAATCGTATATTATAAGGGATCAATATGTCGATAATATTGCACTCTTATTACAATGCACCCTCTTTAAGAAAAATATTTGTATTGTAAGAGAGAGAAAGAGAGAGAGGAAGAGAGAGAGAAGAAAGAAAAATGAAAAATAAGAAAATTTTTTATTTGATTTTAGTTATCATTTGTAAACATCACAATCATAAGGAAGGCTTTCGACGTGAATTAAAATATCAAATCAAACTTTTCTTCTCATACATTTCATCAAAATAGGAGAGTGCCTATAAAATAATCACAAAGATTAAAGATGACAATGAGCGAGCTATAAATAGATGAATTTTCTTAGGATATTTATACTACAAAATATGACAGAAACATTTATTTGTAATGTAATTCAATTTCATACATTTATTTTTATGTAAATTAACAAAAAAGAATATAAATTTGAATGTTTTAGTTTCGGTGAAAAATTGAATACACTAAACCGTCTATGTTTTATCACAGTTAAATTAACTGCACTTAGAATACACACCGAATGTGTTCTATTGTTTTTATTTAGATCTTGGGCGTAGTAAGTACTTTGCTTGCGTTTGTAAATTTTGTAAAAATCCAGTGCATTCAGAGTGCAGTGTCTTTTATTTTATTTATATTTAATATCACCGATAAATTTAGAAATAAGTTCACGCTTTGTTTAATCATGCTTAACACCTTCTTGTATAATATCATAACATTGGCAATTGTGGATGCAGAGATCCTTGGAATATTTTGACCAGTCACCTGTGCACACACCTCAAGACTGCACATATGCGAATCATTTTCTTGGACTTATTTACATCACCATTAATGCAATCGTAGGACTCAAATAGTTTTAAAGCACAATGTCTTGGGTTTCTTCATGTTTTCCTTTTCTTCTAACACGGTCTGTCTAATAGAACAAGCACTACTATTAATAGCACTTTAAAACACACGCTACGACAAGCATGTTGTTTCAAAAAGGTACGGCACATTACTAAAGAAACTTATCAAATATATTCTATGTTTTCTGGATATAAAAGTATTTATAACTTTGAATTAATTAATTAACAATGCATTTTGTAATATAGGTGGATGTCACATTGGTACATCATTATCCTCATACTCATCACGATCAATTACTATCTGCGACTGCTAAATTAATGGTCAAAGTATCTGAGTTACATGCTGGTAATAATGGATATTTGGAAATAAGTTGCCATTCTACAATACCAGACTATCCTATGAATCATGAAGAGTATGCTGATATTAGGAAGAAGACAGTGTCAAGTAATTATTTATTTATTTCATTTATTTTGATAGATAAAAATAGACATTGTATTTTTCTCATATTCATTAATTATTTTTTATTTGTTACAGTTCAAATTATCCTAACACCAATACCTACATCTTTTGCAGTCAGGAGCATGCACGAATTAGCATTGGTTACAATGTCATGCATAATTTCTGCAAAGCGCATACTAATATCTTAATATACGTCAATTTATATATAATAAAAAAAATTGTATAAAAAAAAAAATAAGAATATGCGTAAGTAAAACTAAAAAAAAAAAAAAGTAAAAAAAAGAGAAAAGAAATGAAAAAGAAAAAGAAAAAAAAAATGAATATACGAACGAACAATCACGTTGTCTTCCTTGATTATACAGAAATGCAGGGTGCAATGATCGTATTATGTTGCGAAGCTATCATTCATAGACACGGTTAATCTCGTGCAGCTATTTTTTACTAATGCTTGAAATTTTATGAACTTCATAAGTGATTTATCTTCTATAAACGTGTTTTTAGATTAGAAATATTAACTCCTTTGTGTAATAAGGCTAAACAAGTAATTGATGTTTCTACAATCAATATTAAGGAGAACAATACAAGTGATTCAATACTAATAACAATCTCACAGAAAGCTAAATATTTAAAAAAAAAGTCCAAAGGTAATTAAATAAATAAATAAAAGATGAGATGATATAAAGAAATAGTAAATGTACTTTGTTAAAAGTAGAATGTATATAATATGTTTTTTATTGATGTGGAGTATTTTATCATTTACCTTTCGAAAGGGATGTATTTATTATCAGAAAATAATTCAAAATATATATATATACAAGAGAGAAAGAGAAACTATTAGAAAGGAGTATATAATAATTCTTACAATATGTTTTATGCAGTCAAAGTATGGTGTGTATAAATGTTTTTTATTTAATGAAACTATATAATTATATTCGGATGACAAGGATAAGTATTGAGAATAAAAAAAAATAAAAAAATTATGTCCATACATATTTAGAAATTAGTATTGGTTGATGTGTATGAAAATGGTGTTATATAAACTATTAAAAAATTCTATCAAGTAATTTAATACCTTATATTTTCCATCATTATCATTATAAAAAAAAAACAAATCTAATAGATTATCCTAATTCGACATTGAAAACTTTTATTAATTATTATAGATTGTTAATATATAATAATATATTTTACGTTTTAAATTAAACATTACATAAAAATAACTTACAAACTGTATTAATTTTAATTATTCTAAAGTATAATTAATAAAAATATAGTTATCAAAATTATGAAATTAAATAGATGATAATTATTATCGATCAAATTAAGAAAAATATTATTCAAATTTTCGCGGGTAAATGAGCGAAAATCCGAACATTCCCGAACATTCCCGAAGATTTCCGATCGATAAAGGAAATGTCAGTTTGCTTTTGACGTGAAAATTGGAGGGAGTAAATGCAAATTTAGAATAAACCTGTTAGGTTCTTTCTAAGTGAGTATTTATATTTTTTACATAGATTATTAAATATTCCTTCCCTCCTGTCAATTTTCTTATTAAATAAATAATAATGAAAAGATCATTTAATTTAATAATACCAATTTATTTTATAAGTGTACAATCTTACCAATAACCGAAAGTAATTTTGTTCTGACTCATAACACAACGAAGATATAAACGTTATATATGTATTGCAAACGTTTTTCTATCTATAAGATAATGGTATTTACATATATACGACAATTTAGTCTCTAGATAAATTTAAATGTTGCGTAAACGTTTAAAAAACTTCGACGTGTATAATGTCTCTCTTTATATTTCATGAATGTTACTTTTTGTTGTATCTATAGACCCACCTGTTGGATGTTCTGACACCTGTTTGCAATTCTCTATGAACTTTTAGGTAAGGACATATGACTTTGTATATATTTTTCCTTCTAAATTTATATTTCGCTTACACATACGTATTATTATATTTTTTCTATTTTTAATTATGGATATGTTTGAAAAATGTTTCAAGTAAAATTAAGTTGTAAATACTTATCTCTTTCTGTATATGTATGTGTGTGCATGTGTTTTTTATGTTCCATACGTTTTATGTTATTTATAACAGTGTATTATTTTTCTACAAAGATATCTTTTACTTACAAAGATATTTCTTTGTATAATATGGCTGATATGACAAATCAATAATTACGTAATAACAAAGGATATTTATCATTGTCATGCATGTTTCATACAGTCTTATAACAGGTCAGTATTATTCTTTAAAATTACTTAAATCACGATAATTATAACAATATTCAATAATAATATTCAATATTTAATTAAACTTATTATTTCAACTATAAACGTGCGAATATGCAAATGCACTTATTTGGGTTTCGTTTAAAAAAATATTTTTCAGACATGGAGCAAACTGAACAATCACCACCTCAATCACCTACAAATAAACCCGAAGGGTTTACATTTTTATTAACAATATTAGAATTGATAGGAGCTGTGCTTATTATTTTAATGATAGTATGGATTACCGAATTTAAAGGTGGCTTTTCCTGGACATCAACACCGAGTATTCAATTCAATTGGCATCCTTTATTAATGACTATTGGATTTGTGGTTCTTTATGCTAACGGTAAATATAATTTATTATTTATATTTTTAACACGTATGTATTTATAAGATTGTAAAGAATTTATAAAAAAATTGTCCTGTTTTTATTTTAGGTATGCTTATATATAGAATGCAAAGGAACGTTAGAAAAAGGCGACTAAAGTTAATGCATACTGGATTGATGGTGATTACTATTATACTGACAATAATTGCATTAATTGCTGTATTTGATAGTCATAATTTAAATACCGAACCTATACCAAACATGTATACTTTACATAGTTGGATAGGATTAACAACAGTGATATTATTTTGTTGCCAAGTAAGTCAATATTTTCTATTAAATGATATATAATTTAAACAATTATTTTTATATTAATTAATATATTAATCTATATTAATTTTGTTTAACAGCTAGTTGCAGGATTCGTTACTTTTCTTTATCCTGGTTTACATGATTCATTACGATCGTCCTATATGCCAATACACGTTTATTTTGGTATAGCAACTTTTGTTGGAAGTATTGCAGCTTGTTTGATTGGACTCAACGAAAAAGCTATCTTTGCTCTACCGTTAGTTAATATTTATAATAATTTAAATAAATGTTTATAATATATTTAAAATAATAATAATAATAATAATAATAATAATAATATTATTTTAATATTCCAGGGATTACAAAAACTTTATTCCTGAAGGAATTATGATTAACTGCATTGGAGTATTTTTAGCTATTTTTGGAGCATTAGCAGTATATTTGGTATCGCAGGGACAATATAAACGTTTACCCAGACCAGAGGATAATCTATTGCTGACAAATAGAAACTAATATAGAATGGGGAGATATTATTGACTCTTCAAACATGATATTCTTATCTATGTGTGCTTGTGCTTTAAAAGCTCTTGATAAATTTTATATTGGTCTCAGATTGTTAACATTTTTCTTCTTTTCTATGTATTATCAATTTTATATTTTATATTTGTTCAATCGTTACATTAATTAAATATTATATATATACATATTTTTCTTTAATTTTATTGTTAAGTAATATTTAATATTATTCTGGTGCTATTTTAAATATAAAAATGGTGCTTCTTTTTTTTGTTATTAACATTTCATTCACAAATAGTTAACATATTTAATATACAATATTAATTTATGTATATATATATATAATGTTTATTTACAATAAGATATAAAAAATGTAATTTAGTTTAATCTTCGTAATATGAAAATAAGAATTTGCATTGCATAGAAAATTAACGCAATGTAACGTGTAATTCTCATATTTTATTATGTTCTTGCAGTTTCTTATTGTTATACTGTTTAATCATTGTTATTCGTGTTAAATCTATTCAAACTTTCATCGATTTTTATTCACATTTCTTATACTATAATCTAGAATTTCATCAAGAGTTTCAATCAATTACAATGTATACCATCTTTTTATAATAACTTATTTGTATTTTTAATTGAAGACTGCCTCAATGATTGAAATGTAATACGAAGACTCTACAAATTATATAATATTTTATATTACACATACCAAGTCTGCTATAAACATTGTAAATTAAGATAATTATTAATTGTTAATTTAAAAAACTTAAGAATTGTGAATATTGATTTGAAACTTTTTTATATAAATTAATGTAAAAATATTTCATGTATATATATACATACATAAATATATACATATTATACATATACACACACATATATATATATATTGTAATGAATATAAATAAAAATGTTACATGGTCGTTACAGCAAGATAAATATTTGATTAATTATTAAACCAAAAATTTGCCTACTTATCTTCAAAGTTTAAAAATTGACGCGCTTTTGTATTCGTACATGATCGTTTATTTCCGTATACGTTCGGTAATTTAATAACCAATAGAAAGTGTCCCTGAGTAGTGGCGCCAACTAACGGGGTCGCGCAACTTTTTCAAAGTTTTTTCGGTGAAGTCTCGCGCCGCGAGTTTATATTCGCGGCGGCAATCCTTCGAGACGACGTTCGTGTGCATATTCCCTCTGGTTAGTGCATATTAGTGCATTTCTAATCGTGGTTGCATCGCGTCGGCGCAATTTGTGAAACTCGTTGTGTGCTTTTTTCTCTATCTCTTTCTCTCTCTCTCTCTCTCTCTCTCTTATTTCAAACTAGTTTTATTTATTTTTTGCTTTTAATATAAACAAACATAAACATAATTTAAAACTCAATCATCCCTTGCAATCCCTCGATTAATAATTATTTTATTTCATTAAAAAATAAAACCTTGATCAAGTGTTTAAAAAAAAAAATATTCGATATAAAACATCGAACAGGAAAGGTGAATTGAAATAAAACAAAAAATATTTAAAAAAACATGAAGAACATTCATTATGTCGACAGTTGACACGTCTCTCGTGGTAAGTTAAAATTAATCCTGTTTTTTTTTTTTCATTTCTTGATAAATGTATATGCATTTACGCGCATACATGCACATACATACACACACACGATGCACTTACATGCATATTGCAACGAGCCACGTTGCGCGGACGATAAGAAAATTTGCATTTACTCTTCTCTTTATGATCTTCAATCGTTGCATGTGATAGGAACGTGCCTCTTCTTAACACACTCTTTCCCCCTTCCTCCCCATTGGTTCATCTTCCCCTTCTTTTCTTCTTCACTATAACACAATATCATTTTATCCATAATACGATCAATATATTGTTCTTATTTATTTCTCAATCATCTCGTTGACTATTATTCATTTATACAAATTATTTATTTAAGCTAAGAAAATATAGAATTAGTGTACCATATTTGCATTTTCTATAAGTGCATCAATTATTTTACTGTGTATGCATCATCTTTGTAATCGCATATTCGTGTATCTTTATCTTTGGAAAAGATAAAAATACCGATTAACAAGATTAGAATTGGTTATCTTTTGATCGAAGGAATAAAGGATTGTTACATTTTTTGTAGATAATTTAATCGATCATTTTAATCAATGATCAGATGAATTAAAAGACTGGTTTAGCATTGTAGTTGATTGGATGATATTTCCTAATTTAGAATTTTTAATAAAATTATTATCTTTTATTTTATTCAATTAGAACAAGTTTAATTATTGTTTCAAAAGTTTCAAAAATATTATTGAAATGTTGGTATATTATTTCTCGATAAAGTAACTTGATTTTTATTTAGAATTTATTTACGAGAAATTATTATTATTATTATTATTATTATTGTTTTATTCGTTTTAAATGCATGCGCAATATTTGATTGGGTAAGACAATTATCCTTGGAATGAATAATAATAATAAAAAAAAACAATCCAATCTTAAACTTCGTGTTACACACGATTATATAAAAAAAAAGAAGAAGAAACAAGAAGTTCGTGGAATTTGATAATTATATGTTATACTAGAATCAGCGATTTTTCCATTATTCCATTGAAATTTTCTCATCAGTTATTTTCAAAGATATTTCCTGATCCTAACTCATCTATAGTTTTATGTATGGTGCTATGTGACATCTCATTTTTCGCGAGCATGCATTCTTTCCTTAAAGACGAGTTTAGTTTTATGAAAAAAGCACGTACTTAAATTAACACACGTACACATACATAAATAACGTACACGTACACTTATGTCAGAACTTTAAATAAATTTTATTGTAAAAAACATTGTACGTAAAATAAAAAAAATTATAAGACGATTGCAAAGACTCGATTAATTAATTTCAAATTATTTTGATGCACGTACTAAAGTTTAAACACACATACACACATTTAAAAACACGTACACTTATGTCAGAACTTCTCAATGGTATTAAATAAATTTGATTGTAAACAAACATTGTACGTAAAATAAAATAAAAATGATTCTACAATGGGATTGACTACATTTAATTGAAAAATTATTATTCATAATAATTACAAGTATATTATTTATGTAAGTTAGTTTATGATAATAAAAAATAAACAAGATATATAATATAGAATCCATATATAGGGTTGTGAAAAATATTTGTTCGAGTAAAGGGGGTCAACTGAACAAGTGGAAAAGATTGAGAAGCCCTGCTATATAATACATACATTTATATACATAAAATATATATATTATACATACACTCATATGTAAATTAGACATGAACAATTAATAATTCTTTAAAAAATATACACAGACACATATACACAAATATACCCAAAATTTATTTATTCAAAGTTCAATCACATAAATAAAATATATATTTTATATATTTAAATATTTTATTAATGTAAATTAAATAGGAACTAATAATATTGACACACACATATACACAAAATAAATTTATTAAAATTCCAATATCTTTTTTATATTTGGAATACTTAAAAGATATTTAAGTTACATAATATTTAATAAAACTACATTCTCTTTCTCACTCATTCTCTCTCTTTCTATCTTTGTTGTATACAATTCGATCGATCACCAATTAATATCTATCGAATGATGATTTTTAACTCGTCTTTCATACCTCCCTCCTCTACTAAATCCCTTCTTCTTCTCTTTACCCATCACTCTTCATATCGCAAGATTGGATTTATCGGTGTCATAGCAATGCACACTCACTGAGAATTGCTATTATTACAGATTGAAATCATTCAAGAATTATGATATTGTCTCTTTTTCTTACTCGTATTATTTTTAACTTATTTTATAAAACTTATTTTAATATTTTAACCTGAACTATCTATACAATAATAATAATAATATTCATAATGATAATATTCATCAGATTAGAACAAACGTTTGACCAAAAGAAAAATATTGCTTGGTCATATTTCAAATGATGATGTCTTTTACAATAACATTGAATCATTGAAGTATATTTAATTAGTATCACGTAATAGAGAGAACAAATTATGAGTTCATTTAGTTTAGAAAAAAAAATATAAAAAGAAAGAAAGATACTAATTGAGTGTTATAGACATATGTGTATATTAATCTGATTTTTCCTATTTATCTGGATTGATACAATTTTTAATTTATTTATTATATTATATATTTATATATATGGTATTAAATTAATATATATACATTCTTAACTTGTCTTTCATTAAATTAATTAATATTAAATTAATATGTATATTTATTTATACAATACAAATATTTATATAATAAATGTAATAGTAAAGTAAATAATAATAGTAAATGTAAATATATGGAATAAGATAATAAAGCATAGACATACACGTAATACGAAGGATGACTTAATTATTAAAATTCATACGATATTTTTTTAAAGATAAAAAATAAACATAACTAATCATGCGATTATAAATCATTTCAAAAAAATATTACTACGTTGTAAATTATTCATTTTATTATTATTATTATTATGTAAAATATACACACACACACAAACACATATACATAATACTATAAAATTTTTAAAACATAATTTAATTAAGATAAATTGAAAAGCTTGTTTCTATAATATTCATAAAACACAATGCAACACAATGCAATACAATGCATTTAAAAAAAATTATTTGTAAAATCATGATTGGAAAAATAATATGGAATAAATGAAGAAGTTACAAAGGAAATAAAAATCTAATTTTTTCTAGTAAACCTAAGTTCTTTTTGCCAATGAGAAACAAGTTTACTGGATGATGCATCATTGCATATTGATAAAAAGACTAGAAGTCAGTTGCGATATCGTTTCGAATGATGATATAACACTGTTGCTTATCATCGTTTTCGTAGTCTGTAATAGTATTAGTAATAGTATATATGTATTTATGTATATATGTATGTATATAGTAATACATAATCTCAAAGACACAAGCAACATTGCAGAATGCAAGCGAGAAACATTACATACACATATATGATGCATTTATTTGTTACGCATGCACTTCACATCATCGACGTTCGACCTAATCTGACCTCCTTGTATTAAATTTTATGCGTGTATATATGCATGTATATGCGTGTGTATAAACGTGTGTATAAATCATGTTCAAATCAATAAATATTTATTTGTTCTTCATATATTTATTAAACAATTAAACATGAAATGTCTGATATTTCAAACTTCAAAGTATTTGTAATAATCTAACATTATTCATACCTTTTAAAAATAACCCTAATTAATTAATACCCTACAAGATAGTAGGATCAAAAAATATTCAATCTATGATTTTTATTTAACAACAAAATAAAAATTGTATTTATTTTTAATATCATTTTATCGAGTGTTTGTAATTGATTCATGTTTGAAAAAACTTGTAAATGTTGTCAAAAAATATTTCACAGTAAACTTAATTTATTTTCATTTAATTATCCATGAGAATAATTAAATAAAAATATATTATTTATTTAAAAAAATATTTAATTAAAATATTATTTTTATTTAGAAAAAAAAAAGAAATCTCATTTAAAATATCACCAATCCTGTTAGTTTGTTTCTGAATTAATTTCTATATTAAATATTAATATAAATTAATAATGAAAAAATGATTATTTAGATTCGTAAGATAAATAAATATTAAACAAATGGTAATATTTGAAATGGGTATAATAATAAAAGATACAATTTTAATTCAATACACTTAGCATTAGTAATGTTAATTCTAATGGATAAACAAGTTAAATCGATTATCATCTCGATTATAGTTTGCTTCTTCTTATATTGTAAAGTAGTAGTTCCTTTTATTGTTTACCAACTCGTAAAAGAACTCTTATATAAATAATTGGTGTTACTTTTTGTTATTCTATGT
The DNA here is from genome assembly GCA_023678845.1 of Mischocyttarus mexicanus. Classification (NCBI taxonomy): domain Eukaryota; kingdom Metazoa; phylum Arthropoda; class Insecta; order Hymenoptera; family Vespidae; genus Mischocyttarus; species Mischocyttarus mexicanus. The sequence continues at coordinate 284,612 of JACGTP010000058.1, read as the reverse complement.
CAATTACATTGACCATTGGTTACATAATAATTGCAATATAGGAAGTAACAAAAGTAAGAGAGAGAAAGAGAGAGAAAGAAAACGTATACACATTGTATATATATGCATACAATGCAAGTGCATGTTTGGTCGATGCACAAAAGTCGATAAAACACTTTTAACAAATATTAAAATTTATAATCGACGATTAAACCAAGAAAAGTTTTACTCAACTAATTCTCCTCACTAATCTTTCATTAATATTTTTATATTTTACTTTCAAAATCATTTCTTTTTGTTTATCAATTAACTTTCATTTAAGTAGCTTCTTTAAAGAAATAATATAAAACCACAAGTTTGGAGTTTGATGTCATTCACACATAGTTTAATTATGTTATTAATTTTTTATTTAATATAATAAAATAGATATGAACCAAGAAAGGGTTGAGGAAGATTAGTATGCAGTGTATTGTAAAAAGTAAGGGTGAAGAGACCTTTCGTAAGTAGTTAGTATTACATGTGGTCAGTCTTTAAGTCATTTAACGTAACTATGATACCTTGAACTTAATTTTGTTGGAGTATGTACACTCACACACACTCACACACACACATACACACTTATACATTTAAATCTTCACATATTAACTTACATATACATGTTTGTTTTAAATTTCTTCTCGTATAAAACCACGAATATACACATATTGCATCATAAGTGCATTACTTGCATATATGCATTTTTCGAAAGTATACTCGTTATGCAGGATAATTCTCATAGACAAGTTACTGTTATTTTGTTCAAAAATAAACATATATTTAAAACAAAATAATAGAATAAAAATATTTAATACACAGAAGAATAATTGGATTAAAAATCTAGAATGCAATTGCATAGGTGCATTCATGCACAAAAATAAGATTACACGAAGAGTTAAAATTTTTTTATTATTACTTTTAAAGAAATATAAAAGTAAAATACGATAAATTGTTCCAGTTTTTTTAGAATTACCTTGTATACACGATAAGAGAATTACTATAATAAGTTTAGTCTCTTTTCAGTGGAAGGAAGGAGCTGCAACGAACGATTAATCGTTAATAAATGCGTACAGGTATCTTTCTTATAGTTGTAAAGTAAATACATGTATGTGTGTATGTATAGAAACACATATACGTGTTCATAGAGTTTAGAAGTGTTACGTAATGATTCTTGCGTGTTTTGCGGTGCACATTAGCTCATATCGAAGCAATTCTACAACAACTTGCGGTCATTTTCCCACCGAGAGAAGTACCTTCTATCCTTTTCCCCCTTCAAACACCCTACAAGAACCTTACATATCTCCAACTATACCAAAAATCATTTTTTTCATCAAAATAATATTTTATTTTGAATATGTGTTCTTGTATGAATACTTTAAATATTATAACAGAAAATATGTGCATTTGTGCATATGTAAACGTGTTTTTAATATAAAAATTCTAATTAATTAAAATAAAATAAAATCATAACATAAAATATATATTATAAATGCTAATTATTTTTATATTAGGTTGTCAAGTATGAAATGGATCATATTTCAATGTAATTATGTGCATTTATTTACTTGACAACCTAATATTATATTTAATTATATATAAATGTTTATATATGTTAATATTGATTTAATATATTAAAATAAATAAATTTAAATAGAGTAATAATAATTATTAAGATCCACATGAAATGTCCTTGATTAAAATATATTGTATTTGAAATGAGATTAGAGATCACGACCCAGGACGAGTATTATGGTCGATTATGCATGTATCTCGTGCTACTTCCGAGATACTATAGCAATTTCACTTTCGATAATACAATTTTCTTCGTTCGATCGCGACTACTCACGGAACGTTGGGATCTATGAGAAAGAAAGAGATCAAGATAGAAAGAGGGAGAGAGTTAGTATACCTACTTACTTACTTTACTTACGTAACAAACTCAACAACGTCTATCGGTCGAGTACAAATCTCGAGAACAAAAAAAAACTGAATCATGGATTACATTTACATTTACAGCCATCGAATGCAACTGCAACTGCAACGACTTTTAAATTAAAGTGAAATATATATATGTGTGTGTATGTATCATATAACTATTTTGACATATTAGGCTGTCAAGTATGAAGTGGAATAAAAATCAAATTCAATTATGTGCAATTTTTTTTTCTGCTCTATTTCATACTTGACAGTTTAATATATGTATTAAACTTGTATTCATTCAATGAAATCATGGGAATGATTTTTTTTATACAAAATAATAAACGTTTATGTTTAAGAACATACGACACGTGGTTTGAAAAAAATAAGTAGGTAATATATACATTCACTGACAAGTTGTTAAAGTATGTAATTATGTGTTATTTTATGAATTAATAGATTTTTAGATAAATCAAAATAGAATAGAAATGAAGGAGAAAATTTGTGATAACTTTGGAAACATATATACTTTGTTTTATTTTGATAACATTATTATTACTAATAATATACTATGAACTGTAATAATAATAAAAAAGAAAATGTTTTGAAAGATTTTAGTATATAAGATTATACTTGAAAGTTCAATGAATTAATTATGATTCTAATCTATTCGTACACGGTTAGTTAAATATTGAAATTATTACAATGAACGTGTCGAAACATTCACAGTAACATTCTAAATAGTGATTCAACTGGTTTCACACATCGCGTGACAATTTTCCTTCAAAACCTGTTTAGTTTTAATCATACATCAGTAAAATTCTACGAATATTGTATATCATTATTATAATCTTCTCTTTGTGACAACGAAGTATCTCTAAAAAATATGCCATTAGAAAATAGAAACTTGTCAGATTGACTAATATTTGTAATTTTTTTTCTATAAGATTGACAAACTTGTAGAGAATATTTACAAGGATTTAAAAAACTTTAATAATAATATATTCATTCTACGTTTTGTAATTTAAAAAAGAAACAATTGTAATTATTCTTACAAAGTTTTAAAACTATAAAAGTGTAATTCAATTTTCAAATTAATTTCTAAACTTTTGATTTATCTTGAATATATATAATACCTATTACATATTGTCAATGGAAGTATATATTACATCCATTACAATTACAATTAGAATACCTTAAACCGTGAAAGATGATCACTTGCAATCAAACGATGAGTCTCTCACATTTGCTATATTTTTCTATACACATTTGTCATTAAGCAAATGAAGTTAAACTAAAATAATTGCTGTCAAATTCGTGTTTAAGTTCATGCCAGTTTGTTTAAATTTAATAACAAATCATATTATTTAATATACTTTTAATACAGTTTGGTTACCAAATCTAAAACACCTTTAAAATCTACTAACAAAAAAATCAATGGTGAAAACAAGATTAGAGATAGTTTTACTATTTAAAAGAGAAAACTACCTTTACAGTAATAGTTTTAAACGTGTGTAGACCTTGTTAGCACGTTAGTCGGCTTTAGTATACTTTAAAAGGATATTTAAGAACTCGTTTTATATTTTTTTCTTTAAAAAAAAGAAACCTATGCTGCTTCTTATTCTACTTTGATTTTTTTTTTCTTGTTGTTCGTTTGTTACTGCATTCTACAGAGACGAGATTTTATTTTAATTGATCACCTGTAATAGATGACTTAAATAGTCAGTGGATAGTTCAAATATCTCGATTGAAAATACGGAAGTGAGAAAAGGGTCTCTTTAAAACCACCATGGGTATCTACACACTTTTATTGAACGATTATTTGTATGTGTGTTACCTCGTGAAAGTCCTAATCCTGACAGATAAATCATATTTTAAATATTGAAATTAATTCGTAGTGTTTTGATAAGAATTTTACCTTCGTAAATGAATTTATCATAAATCAGCTGTTATTAAATTTATTTTTCAATTGTTAATAACAAATTGTAATTATTTAAACATCTCTGTATGTCAAATAAAGTATCACATTCAGGAGAATTTTATTCTATGATTTTAATTTCATTTGATTTTAATTTTATTTTAATAATCAAAGTGTTGTGAAAAGTCTTCAGATTTTGGAGGAAGTTTATGGTGAACATGGTTACACCATAAATATATATATACAGGTATATGTACACGTGTGTATAGGAGGAAGTTAAAATGTAGGTAACCACAAACTACCGCGTTTCAAATACCTCGAAAGGTCAAAGTATTTCAAATGCAAATTCTATTAGCTTCACTGGTACCTATGTAATATTTTCTAAGTATATATACTTTAGTTATGTGTCTATACATGCATGTATATGTGTGAGTGTGGGTGCATATGTTCCATCTATGTGTCCATCTATGTGTCCATGTGTGTGGATGTTTCTGTTTCTCTCACTGCTGTAAATTTGTATTTGTTAGTGTTTATATGAATGAACACGTCGTTTGATAATAATAATTATATCTATACCTAATTATTCTATCCCTATTTCTGTATCTCTTTCTCTATTGGAGAAGAACGTGAGGAGAAGGATGAGGAAAAGGATAGAATATTTAATTCAATTTTACTGTCAGACTGTATTTTGATCTTTACGAGACCAGCATTTCCTATTTCCTATGGAAAATATATTATTTTCTTCAATTATACTTGTTAGATTATTTTTTTATTAGATAGAATATAAAATTATTAATCTGTACAGTTTACAATTCACCCTGTAGTTATTTTATTTATATACACGTGTTAATCATTTAAAATAAAAATATAATAAGAGGGATTTAAAGTGTTACGAATGAGAAAGTAATAAGAAGATTGTATAAATAATTTTAGTTTGAAATTATTTCTAATCCAAGAACATTTCATTTATGAAATATGAGAATAAAGTGTATGAGTTATTATATAAATGAAAAATAAATAAAAAAAGAGAGAAAAGAGTTGGAAATGTACAAATATTAAATAAATATAAATAAATATAAATAATACATAAAGAATTTTGTTAGAAGTGATTAAAATTTCCATTAACAGTAAAGAAAAATCTTGAAATATTATTATTATTATTATTATTATTAATTTAGTTAATTTATGTATTAAATATTTTTATATACACGTGTATATATGTGTTTACATGTTCGGTAATGCATTTAAGTTTACGTCACAGGTCAGACGTTCATAGTGGACATTGAAAGCTGTTTGTGTTATCTGATGCACCACCATACTTTAAGCTGATTATGTAACATCGTATTAATAAGGAAATAAGCTTATCGCCTTGACATTATCAATCTGTAAACAAATGATCAATCCAGTTGTTCATCCCTGGAGATCATCGTTCCCTTTTTTTTTATTCTTCTACTTTCTTTTTTTAAGTTTGAGTGTGTTACTTTAAAAAAGGAATATACAATACCTTGTATTTGTTTCTTAATTAAATAATATTACAAACCAATACGTTTAAAATATGACATAACATATAATAATTGCATATTTATTTTCTTTACAATGCAGTGCAATGCACTTTATTATTAATGCACTTTTATATTATAATAAATATTATTGAAATGAAAAACTCCTAAATTTAAATCAAACCCCTAGGTTTGTGTTTCTATTTTTTTATTATTATTATTAAAAATTTAATTGACAGAAAGAAATAATTAAACAATCAAAACAAATCAAAAAATCATTCTTTTTTCTTTGCATTAATTTATTTCGATTAGGTAGAAATCTTTTGATCAATTCAAATTGGATTACTATGTTTGTCGAAGCTTTGGAAATACTTGTACCAGTTACTTCAAAACGAATACAGGTGTGCAAGGATAAAAGAGGAACGAGATTTTAAACGAAATCCTGACGCAAACGATCTCATTTACTTATCCTCACCTGCCACGAGACCTTTTCTATTCGAGAATCCTTTAAATATATTTTTAAATATATACGTGTGTATCTGTATATATATTTTATACATAAACGACTCGTTTAAAGTGTCCTTCTTCTTTCATACTTGAGTATCAAAAATATATATACATAAATAATTAATATATTAATTAAAATATACATTTTTTAAAATAATTTTTAACAAATAATTATTGTCAAATTCAATTAACACAAGCTAGAGTTTTAAAAACCATTGAAATAATTTATCGAACAAAATACGAAGAAACTTTTTCCCCAATTGCATTATGCAAGTGACTAATTTTTTTTTTAAACAATTCTTAATTTGACAATAATTAAGCTTCCTTTCTTCTTTATTTTATGATCTTTTTAAGATTATTAACAAATAGAATTATTCATTATGTATAAAAATCATTGAAATGATTTATCCTAGAAAATACGAAGAAACTTTTTCCCCAATTGCATTATGCAAGTAAATAATATTTTTTTTAAACAATTCTTAATTTGACAATAATTAAGCTTCCTTTCTTTATTATTTTTTGATCCAATTGAAATTATTTTTGAATAGAATTATTTATTATACTGGGAATAAACCCTAAACACTTAAGTTTAATATCTCGTCATTATTGGTTGTTTAGTTTGAGGAACTATAGATTCAATTGCAGGCAATATTGCACTTTATTTTGGTATTTAAAACACACAAGTATTGTCTGTTAGGTCAAAGGGAGATCGGTTTTGAGTAACAAATACAGAAAAGAGTAGTAGTAGTAGACGATAGGGGATGTCTGTCGTTGGCAAGGTATAGTCTGTCAGAAACAGACCTGATGACGTTTATATAATCACGTGGTTAAATTGTTGTACTGTTATATCTATGCTTATATAATCGGAATTTACATAGCTACGTTTAAATAAGAAAAATAGAAATTAAAAAAAATAAAAATAAAGAAATAAAGAAATAATGAAAAATACAATCTCTGTTATTTTCTTTGTTCTTGCATACAACTTTTGTTTTATTGTTATTATTTATATACATTTTGGAAATTATTATAAAAAGGAAAATTCATTTGAAATATAACATAAAATTATCAATGTAATATTTCCAAAATTAATTGCATTTTTATATGCATCCTTGCATAGGATGCAATATACTTTTTGTTGACATTACAAATTTTGCCAATTATTTGTGAGTGAAATGAGATTGTATTTTTTTTAACAGAAAAACAAAGAAGGAATTGGAATGATTGTAATTATTATTTAATTTAAATAAATTGTATTTTTATTGCATCTTGCAATCACTTGTAAGTGAAATTAAATTTTTCTTTTTATAATATATTTATTTGTAAAAGAACTATTTATCATTGATTAAAGTTATCTTCATTTAAGTTGAAAAAAAAATACGAGAGAGATACCTTTCTTGAAGGAATATTTTTTTGTACAGCTCGATGAGCAATCTGTCAACAATCAGCCAATTATAAAAATGCAGAATAAGGTGTACAGGAGGAACAGGAATTCGATAATCAGTCTCGCCTGTTGTTCGTATTCGATTGATGGGGGACAATTAACGAGATAGAAACTGTGTTAAGATAAAAAAAAAATAATGAAAAATAAATACAAAAAGAAATAAAAACGAGAGAATAAAGATTTTCTTTTTTTTTTACAAGTATTTTCACTGTAATTAAATATTTTCCTAACATCTTGAATATATTTAACATTAATTCATTATTTTTAATATAACATTTATTATTATTATTTTTTTTACAGATATTAACAACATGGATCATCCAAATGGAGATGAACGAGGTTTGGATCGACGTAGATACCAAGGTAATTTCTAAACCATCATAAAATAATTATTCTATAAATCTATGGGGGTTGACAAATATTCAACTTTAACAAATGAACAATTTTTTCATTCTACTTTTCCTTTGGATTAAATTCTCATTTTTTACTCAACAGAAATAGATTAAAATAAAAAGGAAACAATATTTTTCTCAGGATATAATTAAATAAACAAAAAAAACATATAACAAAGTGAGATATTAAATAAACAATATGATAAAATATAAAAAATTATTGTCAATGTAATAAAAATGATTGAAATAATAAAACAGAATAATTGTTGATGTTGTAAAAAGAAGTTCATTAATTTTTATGTTTTATTTAATATAATAAATATTTAATCTTTACAATTATTTATTTATTATATAATAAATATATATTTGTTAAAGTATACATGGAAATGTAATTTGATTGGATCGTTACTTTTCTCAAACGAGATAGGAAAGTATAAAGTTACAGTGAATTGACCAGGCTCAGTTTACTAATCAAAAAGACATCTTGATTTTCTTCGGTTAGTGTATAATCACTATAGTAATACTAATCGAGAAAATCTAGTTTCATGGACGAGAAAGAAATATAATCGAAAAAAGGAATTTGATATTTTAGATTATCTTTTCATATTCTCAACTAAAAGAAGGGAAAAGATAAAACAAAACAAAACAAAAGAAAAGAAAACAAATAAGAAAGCAAAGTAATCAAATCAAATGATTGAACGAATATATTATTATTATTATTATTATTATTGTTATTAAAAAATTGTATAATGGTGTTATGGTTGTTTTAACAAAATTATTCTCTTAAATCTTCTATCATTTTTAGATATTTTTTTAAATTAATTTCATATCTCCACAAAAAGTGCATTTTTTGCTCCATTTCATACTTGACAATCTAATTTTTATTTTATTGTTTAATTTAAAAATTTATTCTTCAATGCAAAACACAATTATCTTTTAGTTAGAATAAAGATACGATCAATACTTGTTATCAATTACGAAAGAACATTTATTTATGTTATTTACACTTTTCAATGAATTTGTGTGTGTGTGTGTGTGTTTGTGGAAAAATATTTTATTGTTAGGATAACGTTTTGTTGTAAATATTAATTACAGGGATAACTCATTTACGTCAAATAACATACACGTGGGAATTAAGAAAAAAAAAATAAAATAAAAGTATCAAATTTATGTGAGAAACGTATTAGAGTTGTCAAGTATGAAATGAAGCAAATTTTAATTTAATTATATGCATTTTTTGCTCTATTTCATACTTGACAATCTAATATATGAGAAAATTGCAAATTTTATTTGATATGATGGTCTTTTTCTTCTTCTTATTTTTTTTTCATGTGTCATCAATTAAAAAATTTAACAGACGTATTTGAAATTTGATTATACTTTGACAAAAATGAGTCATAAACGTGTTACATATTCAAATATATTTCTTTGTTATGCAAAGTTACATTAAAAACTATTCAACACATATAAAACAATACATTTTTCTATAGGATAAAATAATTACGTGTTGTTTTACTTTAGCCATTAAAATAGAAAATAAAAAAACAAACGTTTTACTCAATCCTACATGTGAGAAAAATATTTGAAAAAAAAAAAAGAATAAAATCCTTGTGTGTAATCTCATAGATATCGTTATTTGGAAGTTATGCGAGTTATGTTTGTGTATACCTAAAACGGATAATAGGATAAGCCTTACAACGTACAGAGATGCAACGAGTATATTCGAATAATTAGTGTAAATTAATCGATGAGATTTATGTACCAAAGAGAAACGAGTGACAAGAGGGGGAGTAGTGTAAAGGATGTGTGTGTGTGAGAGAGAAAAGGATAATAATCGATGCAGAATAGAAGGATTATCATTTTTAGTTACCCAAAAAAAATCACTTTAATGAGAATGTACCGAGACAGATTTATAAGGGAAGGGGGTAGAGGATCAGCTGTGGTCACTTCAAACGTCAATGCTTAACATGAAAGCTGTGTTAGGGGTATATCTGTTATAGTTGGAAGTTAAGGGACGAGAGTATCGATGATAACAATTAATGCTGGCTTATATAAACATTTCTATGTAAATAATACATGTATGTGTCATGTGGATGTTTGTTGGTTTAACGAGTATAACACAGTTGCATTTAATTAATTTTTATTTTGATTTTTAGTTAAATATTTATTTTGTTAATTATATTTAAAAAAAGATAAAAGAAATTTTAATATAATTTATGAATTAATATTACACTGTTAATTATAAATTAATTATAAATATATTTATTATAAATAACATTGTTAAAATTAAGTATTATACTTGCAAATACAAATTATTATATTTGCAATTTATAATTCAAACAAATACGAATATACATACTCTTGTAATTTTTATATTAAAATATTTTATACATGTTATGATATTTAAAATACAAAATATTTATATTTGATTGATATACCCATTGAGAAAATATTTCTAATAAGATTTGTCATCTTTCAATTTATTTCAAGTACAAAAGAATTTTTTTATACCTTTGAATAATACTTGCAAATACAAATTATTGTATTTGCAATTTATAATTGAAACAACTATGAATGTATACACACTCCTTTGATTCTTTCTACATGTTAAAATATTTTTTGCTTTTAATTTACTTCAAGTACAAATAAATGAAACAACTTAGAAGATATTTAAATGATTTTTCATGCAACATACGTGAAGTTTTTTGTTGAGTATAAAACTTTTCTCATATAAAACATTAAATATCTTTCGTACTACGACTTTAAAGATTTGATCTTTGTTTGCCAAGGTTTTCCTCTTATTCCTTCTGACAAGATACATCCAATATTTGATTACACTTGTACTTGTATCGATACTTTTATTCTCCCTCTTTAGAATTGACCATATTAGAAAATATTTCCTAATATCATTGCATATGCAATATTAAAAAATAAAGAAAACTAATCAATCCTGTTAGGATATGTTTAGTTATTTTTATTTTAAGGAGACAACAAATGGCACATACGATCATTTTTATTTATCAGCAATAAAATACCAGTAAAGCAATACCAAAAAAAAAACACACACACACGTGTATAGAAATCACTCCTTTTATTGTATTGAATTGTTAAAAAAAAAAAAAACGAACACGTGTATCAAATCACACACAGTAGCAGACACAGAGACACACATACACGAGATGCAAGTTAGAGGAATCAAAGAAGTAACACTTTAGGGACTTCCTCTTGTCGTTCTCGTTCCACTCTTCGAGTTAAAGCTCAAACTTTAAAGCTGAAGACTTCGTAAAGAGATACTACTACTCTTTTCCCCACTCTTTTTTAACTTTAAACGTTAAACCAAATAAAAACAATTATAGTACCAATAATAAAAATAACAAAAAAGAAGAATAAAATATAAAAAAATATTTTAACAAAGGTTGACATTGGTCAGATAGGAAGGTCGAATCTCAGGTTTATCATGGTCTGGTGTAAAAGGGGTGCTAAAAAGGGGTGGTATAAGAGGTGGTACCAAAAGGGGTGGTAACAGGGCGGTATTAGTCACTCCCATCTGCGCAGGACCCACGTGGTGGTCTGAATAGTTGCTTCTACTCTCTCTCTCTTTCTCTCTTTTTCTCTCTCATTCTATCAGTTATTGCAGTTATACAATAATATTACTATTATATCAGTAAACTTGGTAGTCAATTGTATAGTAACTGGTTAATCATAGTTAAAACACACAGAGAGTAGGTATCGGTTGCATTGACAATCACTTTACCACCACTCGTATGGAGGCGCTTCCATCTCCACCACCACCACCACCACCACCTTCACCACCAGTGGAGGAGGAAGGTGGAGGAGGAGGAAGGTGTTTCTCACAGTACCTAACAGGCACCTCTCAAAGACGCGAGTGTTCGGGTTCTGAGTTTGTTCGCCAGGTACCCAAAAGGGAATTTATATCTCGTGTGTTTATCACTAATAATCATCATAATTTATTATTATCAATTATTAATTGATTATCAATTTTAATAGTATTCAATAGTATTCAACTACACCCCTTGTATTATCTTCATTTATTTTTACTACTACTGTTCTTACAATTTCTACTACTACTAGTACTACTGTTAACTGAAATTAATTGAAACACTCCTCTCTATTCAACCCCTTTTAATATTATCTTTAAATACTACTCTTATATTTTTATAAATTTTTCTGTGTAATAGATTGTTCAGTTTACTTGTTGTTTCTATCACCAATTATCACAATTTACTACTACTGCTCTTACAATTTCTACAACTACTACTACTACAATTAACTGAAATTAATTGAAATACTACTCAACCCCTTTTTAATATTATCTTCAGACATTACTCTTATTTTTTTATAAATTTTCTTTATAATATATTGTTTAGTTTACTACTACTGCTCTTACAATTTCTACAACTACTACTACTACTACTACAATTAACTGAAATTATTTGAAATATTATTCAACCCCTTTTTAATATTATCTCCAAACATTACTCTTATTTTTTTATAAATTTTCTGTATAATATATTGTTTAGTTTACTACTACTGCTCTTACAATTTCTACAACTACTACTACTACAATTAACTGAAATTAATTGAAATACTACTCAACCCCTTTTTAATATTATCTTCAACCATTACTCTTATTTTTTAATAAACATTCTATGTAATAAATTGTTCTATTTGTTCCAAGTTATTCTACCAATTATACTAATTTACTATTACTATTATTACTGAAATTAATTACAGTACTATTTGATATCCCCTCTTTTTAATATTATTTCATAAATATTATATTATTTTGAAAAATTTTGGTCTTTATTATATATAAATATCGATTATTGTAATCGTGGAGGTTTTGTCATAATAATCGTTGCAATCACGCGAGCTAGAGAAGACGATACTTTCGAAGGACGTGGAACGTCGTTCAGCAGAAGGGAAGGCCAAGGAGGCCTCCTCTTCGACGATGTCGTTGTTTCTTCTTCAACGAGCACGCGTATGTACGACGTTTCCCTCTTCCTTGGTAAGACAACTACCACAACCACCATCATCATCATTATCAAGAATATCAACACTTGCATTGATAGTTTTTTAATCATTTGTTACACTACTTCGTTCGTCTGAATGGTTGCTATACTTCTACTACTACCAGGAAAATATTCTACAAAATGTAATACTCAAAACACCTGTTCATCCCTTCAAATGATGCCCTTAAAATTGGACAACGTCGTTTCTTCGATTATTTTTTCAATATTTTCTATTCCCTTTTTTTTTTTTGACAGAAACAAGTGCGAGATTTATTTTTGTATTTTTTTAATATCGAGCAAGTGTATTTTATTTTCTAAAAATGATTAGAGATTTGTTTTCTTTATTTTGTGTATTTTGTTGTTCATATATTTAATTATATTTATTCTTTCTTTATATATTTGTGAATAAGAACACGTGAATAGTGATAATGTGTATAATACGGTTTTGTGATTAACAATTTAACCAATCATACAGTGATATGGATTCTCATGGTTTTGTACGTTCAAGGTATTCGTTTATTTGGAAGGAAAAAAAAAAAAAGGGGGAAATAACAGTTTGTATATTTTTTTTTCTCTTTGTATATACATCTCCCCTTCTTTTCTTTGGTGGAAGAAACCCTCTGAGTGTTGTTTCTTATTGAAAGATTTTCGTTAGCATACTTTTTCGCGCGTTTTTCTAAATAAAAGTAAAAGGACCCTTTTAAATGAACAAAGAGGGGAAGAAAGAATTATCAAAGGGTCAAATAAAGATTAAGAGTTAACATTTACTCTAATTATGATATCAACAATTTTATTTCGTTTAGAAAAATTAGCAAAAATGAAAGAATGAACGAAGAGTTTAGATTGAGTAAGGAAAAAAATAAAAAAGTAATATAATCAATCAGTTAACTCGATTACGTTGACGTACATAACTACGACATAATTGTTCGTTTAGGTATAAATTAAATAAGACGTTTGAGATTTTACTGTTAATGATTATTATCATTAAAGTCCTTTTATCGAAGAGTTTCTGAGAGAAGATAAACCAGTTGTAAGGTGAGATTACAAGATAGTGGTTTTAGTATACCTTACAAAGTACAACTTATGCGAACTTAAGTAAAAAAGATAGTTTAAATAGAAAGAGAAAGAAAAAAAGAGTGGAATTGGAGGGAAGAGAAAGGAGAGACAGAAGAGAGAGAGAGACAAGATCATAGTGTTTTCTTCTTACATAATGTCAGGAAAACTAAGCAAAATAGTTGGAAGTTCTTGTTAATCAATCAACACTACTATACAATATTATTTAAATAAATTTATAAGGTTTATCTTTACAAGTCAAAACTTTAGAAAATATTTTTTAAACCATCTTACATCAAATGTAAATGTTTTTTTAAGATTACTAAGAATAATATCAGCCCAGAGATTTTTTTTTTATAGAAAATGTGAGTTGATTTGTTGATTGATTGAAAGAAACATAAATAGAATGTTCACTGTATTTAATAATATTTATTTTTATTTGATGATAGAAGAAAATAAGCAAAGTGTACGTTCAACTGGATTAACAAATAGGCTTTTTTATTTAACTATGTGTTTTTTTTTAAATTAAGTAGTTTAAAGATAGTTGGAAAGATAGAAAGAGAAAAGAAAAATGAAAATTCACAGAAATAAAAGATTAATTTATTTTTAAAAGAAAGTAAGAAAATAAGAGAATGAAAAGGAACATAAGTTGTAAATGAAAATCAACTCAAAGCTAAATAAATTAAATTCGTACACAGAAAGAAACAAAAATATTGGATAATAATTTGATTTTCTCTCTTCTAAATGAATTTATTTTCAAAAAAAAAATTAAGAAAGAGAATGAGAAGTAACATAAATTGAAAGCTTATTTAGATCATGCCTTAAGGGTACTACTTGGTTTAGTTCACTGGGTTGAATTGAAATTGTTCAAGACGTCTACTCTGGAGAATGTTTATATCGTCATGAAAGAACATTCTTCCGTATAAGAAAGAGAGAAAAATAGATAGATAGAGAGAGAGAGAAAGAAATAAAGAAAGTAAGAAATAAATAGACACTAGTATACACACATACATGAAAAATAAAGTTTCACTGTCGACTACTACGACAGAGTATTGCTTAACTCACAAAATGTCATAAAAATTCGGAGTTATCTGCTTGTCGGTGCCATACTAGCAATTAATATACTCCTGGAGGCGTTAAGTATACTTCTACACACGTTCATTCGTTCATTCCTTCATTCGTTCATGTGTTATTCATTCGTTATGAATCGTTAATGCATCGTCAGCTGATTAATTGCTAATGCCTCTTAACACAAAGAGATTTAACGTTTGATTTAAACCATAATTCAGTTATGTTCTTACATAACTATCTGTATAATAATTTATTCATTGTATTATATCGATTCCTTCATTTACATTTTATTTTTATTTTTATTTTCATTCGTTTACTTCATGTGTACCTCATCACAGTCTTACTTTACTAGTATATTTATTTTAATAACTAAAAAAATAATAAATTACACTTGGGGAATTATTTGTTTAAACCCAAAATTAAAAATAGACTTGGAGAAAAATGTAATTCATCATTTCAAAAATAATCCATAGGATAATCCCATTATTTTTTAAAATAATGGATTATTATTTCCCCTAACTTTAATTTAAAATTGCAGCAAAAAAGAAATTTAATTATTTTGACGTTTATTTCAAACTAATAAACGATATTAAAATTATTGTTACACTTAAATAAATATTTTATTAATATTAATTATTAATTTATTAGATTGTCAAGTATAAAATGGAGCAAAATTCAATTCAAAATTATGCATTTTTTGTTTCATTACATACTAGACAATTTAATATATTTATTAAATATTTGATTTGGAATATTTTTGATTGAAATTTTGTATCAATAATAAAGTATATATATCATATATGTATTACATATTTAATATATTTATATACATATATATATATTTGACGTCATAATTAATGTTCAATACGTTACGTAAGTTTCTAGTAACGTCGCCTAAATACCTTTTACGAATACATAACATTTGCATATCATAATTACTGTACTACAAGCTTGGTGAAATAGAAGAGGGTTAGAGAAGGGGAGGGTGTTTAATATATGTATATAATATTATTACGTGTAGATAACGTGTTATTTTGGGTTTTATTTTCTTCTATATGTCTTTACTTAAATACAGAAACAATAATTTATATTTTTCATATATTTTATTGAATTTATATTAAATCATAAAAACACACTATAAAGAATTTATATATTTTTTTAATATTAAAATATTATTATCTTTTATTAATCAACGTAATGGTTATCCAAGGTTCTCACCAAGTTCTTTTTATTTTTTTTTTTCTTTATAAACGTGATAAGGATTTTTATCACACTTTACGAACTGTCGTCCTCGTTTCATCTAATCTTGTTTTATATTTTTTGTTTTTTTTTTCTTTGCTTTCCTTTCTTTATTCTTTTTTTTCTAATTTTAAGCATTACTCATAAAAAATTGTTTGGTAATATTATTTAAAGTGTATGTAAAATACCAAGGTAGAAGTATAATTACTAGTAGAGTTTATAATCGTTTGTTAGAATATTTTAAAGAAAGAAAGAAATAAAAGGAAAGTATAACAAAAATAAATGATATTATTGACAATGATGATGTGTTTTATTTGATTAAAAAATCATTTCTTTTTCTTGAGAGAGAATGTCGTTGTGTAAAAAAGAAAGGAACGAGAAGAAGTGTTGATTAAAAGATTAGAAGAGTATAAGAAGTAGGGTGTTGAATACTAAACGTGATGATTAGGTGTATGGGAAATGAATCAGTTGAGAGATATTAAAAAGTAGGTCACTGAATTTTCAACGTTACTGCAAATCTTGTTTATCTTTCTCTTTCAATAAATATTTCGAAGAAACGACTAAAGTTTGAATAAAAAGAAAAATAATTCCATACTTGTATTAATTTCAATTCAGTTTAAATATTTCATTGAAGAAGAAAACAATTTTTGAATGAAATCACACAGACAACTATCGATACAAAATATTTCAGACAATCAGGGGGGTATTAAAGTAAAAAAGTGCAACCATTCTGACGTATGAAATAAACAATTTAATTAAAAAGACAACAACAACAACAACAAAATAAATAAATTTCCTCAGACGAGGATGAATTACCATTGGACAACGGTGATATTATTGAAAATGAGACGGTGATTGGGGATGGCAATTGCATGAGCATTCATCATCATCATCGTCGTCAACGTTCTCAATGTCATTGTCTGCAACAACGAGAACGACGACAACAACAACACCAACAACAACAAAATCATCAAAACCAAGAAGAAGAAGAAGAGGAAGAAGAAGAAGAAGAAGAAGAANCTGATTCTATGGGACATGAAATGATGGCTGAGGATATGGCTCAGGGTTACACTCAACTTATTCATCAGGTACAGGAACCTCAAGAATTTATATCCTTGGAAGAATTTTGTCCTCACATTCATCAAGAAACTCGTGCTCATGATTTGTGTGGTCAACATTATTATCATCAGCAACAACATTTGCAACAACGAAGATATTATAATATTTCTTCTACTGTACAAGAGTAAGTCTTCTATTCGATACAATTTAATATCATTTTTAGTTTTATTCCTTCAAACAAATTATTTTTGTATCAGTGTATGTCTGTGTTTGTTAATTTTGATTTGGTTTCTTGTCAAAGATTTAATAAAATTTGTTTTTATTAAAGAAAAATTATTAACATTGTATTATTGTTTATTATTATTAGTTTTACACCATTAGAAATTGATTTCACTAGTAAGTTGTTCTCTTATTTCGTGCATTGAAGTCTCTCCCCACATGGTTTACCATTCCTTCAATTTGAAACCTCCTTCTTTTTCAATCATTTCTATCAAATGTTTTATTATCAATCTATTCGATTATGATAGAAAGTTTGAAAAAGAGGGAAATTTCTTGACTGTTAGAAAAAAAAAAATAAAAAAGGAAAGGAAGAAAGAAAGAAAGAAAGAATAAAACCTTAAAGTTGCATTACACTATGAAAAATGTCAGTCCAAGGTTAGCCACTTATCTGTCAACCGATAGAAAGTGCAAGTGGTTCCGTGTATCGTGATGTAACGTTAACGATTAGCGTAATTCTGTTTATTCATAGATACGAGACCATGCACGCGACATTGTTGGCATCACACTGCTAATGCACGAGAGCTTTTACTTTATCATTGAATTATAGTTGTTGCATATACAGGATAGACCATAAAATCTTAAATAACACCTTCAATATTCATTTTTTTTATATCAAAATTCCCAAGTTGTCTTCTCAATTAAGTTTGACTACAACCAAAGTGACATTTAAATTAAAATCAATTTTTTACATGACTTCCAAATCAATTTTAATTTTTTTTTTAATATATAGAAGAACTATATTTTATTATTTTATATTTTTTTTATTGCATAATATACATCTGCAATATTTTAATCAATTTTTCTAGGATAACTTCTAAACTGGAAATAATATCTATGAAAGTGATTGATTTCTTTTAAGATTTTCAAACCAACGAGATGGATATTATTTCTTCATAATAATAATAATAATGATTAAAATGAAAGGAAAGTTTTAACGAGTATAAAATATTATAAAAAAGTGAAGGAGGATCAGCAGCAAAACAACAACACCAGCATCAGCATCAGCTGAATAATACAGCCAATATAAACTAGCATTGTTCGTAGAAAAATGGTTAAAGTTGATAAGTATGACACCAAGACAGTTAGATCAATTCTCCTATCAATAATATTCCATGTTCAACATAAACCTGTCGTTATGATCGATAGAATGATCGGTTATGTTTTTATTTATGCTACATTCCCTGGTATATGTCAGTGTCATTTTCACTGATTGGTGTATGCAGTTCATTTCTAATAAAACTTTTATAAACACACTACACATTTTGTATTCTAAAATTATTAACTAAAATTATTAAATTCCTATAATAATAATAATAAAATCAAGTTCAATTGTATGCAATTTTATTTGCTTCATTTCATACTTGACAATTTAATAAGAATATTATAAAAAAAAATTAAATCTGATTTCTTTCAATAACTATATAAAAAATCAATGTTTTGTATGTTTATAGAAGTTCCTGTTCTACGGTTTATTTTGGCGAGATAGGCACGGGTTCGGGGGTGGGAGATTTAACGGGTGTCGGGACAGGGAGTGCCGACGAAATTACCCCGACTCCAACCCCCGGCAACGGTAACGGTAGTGGTACCAACGTCATCACCCCAAGAATATCTAACGGTACCATAACAACTACCACCACTACTAGTATTACTATAACTACAACTACAACCCTTACTACTACTACAACTATAACTACCACCGATAAAACTACTACTTCGGAGGAAGATATTGTTGCTACGACAACTGTTAATACAACAATAACATCATCAACTAACAATAATAATAATAATAATATTAATAATAATAATAATAATTCAAGTATAACAACTACCACAACTGATACCACCCCGCAAGTTGCTACGGGGGCTGCTGAACCGCCCCGGCACATGGAGACACCCCCGACGATGGTTCCAGACCAGGCACCTGCCTCCGGACATCATTATCATAATCATTACCATCATCATCATCATCATCAACATCATCGTAGTTCATCTAACAATACACCTACTAGGAATACTTCTAATAACTGTCCACCTAGTAGCACTGACAACTCTGAAGATTTTCTTCCTGTTTCTAAGAAGAGAAAACTTTCTTGCCAGTAAGTAATCTTATTTCTTTCTTCTCATTTCTATCTTTTCATCATAAATATACTTGTAATTTATCTTATCTTTATTTTAAATACTTCAAATTAATTAATCATTTTTAAAGATTCTTTATTTAAACATTTTAAACAAGATTTTGATAATCTTTTATATCTTTGATCGATTTCTTAATAAATATTAGAAGAGAATAAATATTATTCAATTATTAACCCTTGTTTAATAAATAAAATTTGATTTTTAATTTGTTATGTACCCAAATGAATTGTGTTATTTGAAAACAGTAGTTGCAATTTTGAGAGTGTGAAGAGAGGAATGTACTGTATATGTATGGTATTTATTAATACAGAAATGGTATATGAAAGTCAAAGAGAAACCATGAAACATTCGACACCTATAAAGTCTTTGGAATCTACAACTTGCCAAACACGAACCCTTCGTCCTTAGGATTTCCAGAAACTGCACTCGTGATGTTTCTCTCATCTTAAACCTACACCATTGAATTTAATTACTAATCAATCAATAACGATTAGTTTAATCAATATTTGATAGAAATGATTATTACACGTGTCTGTCTGGATTTTACAAAATAAAAAGAAAAATATATAATTGAAATATAAATGTTCAATGCATTTGAATAAATTTTATATTTTATTCTGAGCAAATGTAAACACGAATGGGTTTGATATTATTCAATAAAACTATTTTCCACAGTTAATAAAAGTTTTTCTATAAGAAAAAATATATACCTTTCTAGGAACAATTTAATAAGTTTATGTATATATTTCTCAGTAATGTTATGTCAAATTACAAAGAATGTTTCTTTGTATGAAACCCTTTAATAACGTCAAACCAAATTCAATGGTAAGATGAAGCATTACATCTGCGAAACTTGTACGAAATTCAACCTGGCAAAGGGTTTGCAGCAAGCTCTTTGAAGAACATCGAGTATGAAGAAATTCTTACTTCGTGTGTTACAGTTTTCTTTCTCCCCTTTTATTTATTTTAGAAACAAAAAAAATAAGATCTCGATCAAAGATTTTCTATGAAAAATAAATCTAATTAAAAACTTGTCTCTTTGTTTTTATTTTAAAGCGATGGAAGTGATTTGTTGGATGATATTGGTGATGATGCTAAATCTGTACGCACAAACGATGATAGTAAAAAGTAAGTTAATTATTTTCTAGGATAATTTTTTCACTTCTTCCTAATTTTTAGTTTCTAATTTTCCATCGTACAACGAATCATTAAACAAACATACTAAATAATAAAAATAAATAAACAAATATATATATTAAATTGTCAAGTATGAAATGAAGCCAACAATGCACATAATTGCATAGAAAAAAATGCATTAAAAAAATAGCACAAAATTTATTCTATTTTTTACTTGACAATTTAATATAATATTTTTAATTTTTCGACAAGTATGAAATATTTTTCTATGCACCCTTTAATTAAATAAAATAATTTCTTTTGTTTATTTTCTATTGCAACACAAATAATCCCTTTTTATCATAGTACAATGATCTTAGAAGAAAATGACGTGATTGAAAGATGTAACTCGACTGAACTTTGTTAGATAAAAGTGATTATACTGACTCGGTTAACGATTACGTTGTATTATGTCAGATATTGTCAAGGTGACCACTACCTTGACCTAAGTCTTAAGTAATAGTACTTTATTCTCTGGCTTCATCTCAACAACGTCACTAATCCAATATATTTCTTTCGTGATCTTGGAATAAAAAGTAAATGAATGTTTTTTTATTTTTTTTTTTGCATTATTCTATCTATAAAAAAAAATCATTATTATCTTATCTTATCTGTATCATCTCTGAATCTATCTTCCAACTTTTCTTTCTTACATTTTTTTTTATTGCATCAAAATTAAAGTTAAAAATGTATAAATGATTTCTAAGTAAATAGAAGGATGAATCCTACGAAAGATTTATGACAGGATCATAATCGATTACGTCATTGGAAACATTTAACTTGTTTAATAAAATATGTTCATCATCTTTTACGTTAGAGGATTGGAATTCTGAGTAAGACTACTTACAATCTCTCCTTTGAATCTTTCAAATTAAACCACGTCACTTTCCTCTACCATAAACCACAAAAGAATATTTTTTTTCCCTAAACAAAGATTAAATAACTAAAAATAAATTATTTAAAAAAAAAAGGAAAACCCAATGAACTGATTAAACAAACAAAAAACAAGGGTATCTTTCTTAGGATACATTTCAATTCACCTTGAAATTCTTGGATTATTTTTCAATCACTTTTATTGCATCTAAACTAAGTCTCACTTTCTCAAATACGTTGCCAATACTTCTATCTGCATAATTGCTTAGTGTAACGTATGAAGTATATTATTAAATAGAAAAAAAAGAAATGGGGGTTCTACTCTACATGGAACATTATGGAAATTAGAGATCAAGAATGAGAGGGAGAACCTAATTTTTTATAAAATCAGTCGTTTACAGCGGATATTGGGATAATCGTGTGATCTTATTTTTTTACTCTACTCTCGTTGTATTTTTTATTTAGTTTTCTTCGTCTTTGATTTTTATTACACTAATTACATGAAAGACAACATGCATATACATACACACACACACATATGGGATAGGTTGGATAAAACGTTGAACCAGTTTCTAAGCGAGATTTCCGCTGGCCAATTCATTGCTGCAGGATATGAATGCGAATTCTTGGCTAGCAAATCAGCAGTTCACGGTCTTTCAAAAGCTTCGTTCATGGCTTGTTGAACCGGCTGACATAACTTCCTTTCAATACCCAACGTTTTCTTCGTGGATTGTCCAGTCAACATGAACTAAAAGTTCCATTTCAATCTTTTATCAAAGACTGATTCATTAAAATCAAAATTGTTTCATTTAGAAAAAAATATAACACACAGATTTATTATCATTCATATGAAATAAATATTACATTTAATTGTACCAACATTTTCTTTTATCTTCTCATTTATTTGATTAGAAAGTAATGTCTTTTATTTTATATTTGTGTGTGTTTATTTTTCCTAGGCAGAATCATAGTGAAATAGAAAAACGAAGAAGAGACAAGATGAATACGTATATAACAGAACTTTCAGCAATGGTGCCAATGTGTCACGCTATGTCAAGAAAATTAGACAAGTTGACTGTTCTACGAATGGCTGTACAACATTTAAAAACAATTTTGGGTGCTGTTACATCCTACACAGAGGGTCATTACAAGCCTGCATTTCTCAGTGATCAAGAACACAAAACTTTAATACTTCAAGTAAGAAATATTACTTCTAAATACACCTTTATTATATTTTTATATATTAGATTATGATAGAAAACAAATGTCAGATTATTGTACCACAATTTAATACAAAAATTCGACATATATTTTCCACCAACACAATCTGGACTAACAATCTTATTCTTGGAATATTTATAAGAAAAAAGGGTACCTTTATTTTCTTGATATTTTTCAAACTAACGAGTGAAAGTATTATTTTGTCTATTTACCAATGAAAAGTAAAAGATCAAATTCTCACGAACTCTATAAATGGTTAAAGAAACGTATAAGGAATACACCGATCATTGATTTGTTTTAATGAGTATAACAAAAACGTCTAGTATCTTTTAACGATATAAATTAGTAGAAGAAAAAGAAGAACTTTTAAATACCTGTCTTATTATTATTATTATCATCATCATCATCAAATGCAGATAGAATAAATGTTCTTAGAAAATCGTATTTTGCGGGATTCCCGTAGCTTGATAGGTGACCATTCATCTATTACTCTAACTTATACACGTTTGAATCAAACAGAAAGACAGAGAGAGAGAGAGAGAGAGAGTTAAAGTTAGTTTACGTATTTGTGCATAAGTATGTGTATATATATAAATTGTATGCGTTTATACAGACATGGAATAAGACTTCCTGGTAACTTCCAAGTAGTTATGTAATTCTAAATACCTATATTACGAGTACGTGAGAGTATTACTTTGTTTTTGTTATGAGATACTCTCTAAAAACATACCACCTTCTAACTTATATCATTTTTTATTTTTTTATACATATATATATATCTCATACACTTTTTTCTTTATGCATTTATATTTTATTTTAATAAATAAATTATATAAAATAATATAAATATATATTATTTATACAATTTGTATTTAAATCATGAAGTAAAAAAAATATTGTGTAATAATAAAAATGATTAAACTTTCTCGTAAAGAACTTTTAACAAAACGTTTGACTTTCCTTCATAGCTTTTGCAATCTCTCTTTCTCTTTTTCTCTCTCATTCTGTCTCTTTTTCTCTATTTCTAAACGAAACATAGAGATAGATCCGAGGTAAAATCCATGAGTAACCTTTCTCCAGCGTGCTACAGATTTTTCATCGATCTTAAGTCTCGTGCCAGCGAAAGGGAAGAAAAAGGAAGGGGAAAAAGAAGGGAAAGGGAAGGGAAGGGAAGGGAAAGGGTTCGTATACCAAGAAGTACATAGATTTATGGTATATACTAGGTAGCATAATTTCCTATCTTTCTCTTTCTTCGTCTTAATAGTACTCGATGCAATACTCAATATAATACTTAGGTCACTACTATTCACCTACGCTGCTTTTGATTTCATACCAATTAACGTGATTTTCCAACTAAGTTAAATAGAGTATTATATTTTATGGTATATAAAAAAGAATATCCTAGTATTATATATATATATATATACTTTGAAACGTAACAAATAAATACGACTTTAATGATCACTCGTAATAATTGATATAAGTCAACTACCATTACAGTTATGTTACATGTCTCTACGAATTATTATAGGATTACAATATACATATACATACATAAACGTAATTGGATAATGTTGAAATATAATCCTAACAATATTTATACATACATATATAATCCCTTTTCATTGTATTGAATTAAATGTTACATTTTCTATGCTTTACTTTCTAACATCTAACAAATGAATGATTATTTAAAAATATAAATATTTTATTAAGTATCTAATTTTATTAATTAACAACCTAGACAATTAATATATTTATTTATTTAATCCTCTATGAGCTTGTGTAACTTTCAAGTCACATAATAATATATCAAAACTTTGCTAAGTAATTTTAATATTTTACAAAACAATTCTTTCTTTTAATCTGCACATCTAGTTTTTACAATTGTTGATTATTCATTAAATTTAGTTTACATTTAAAAAAAATATTTGACTTATAGAGGATTAACAACTACTCAGTTTTATTCTTCGTTAAACACAAATTCAATAAACGATAGGTAAAATAAAACATGCACATTTAAATGCATAGTTTAAAGATTAACGATTTATAGACACCTTGTTAATCACGAGATACGCACGAACGATAATCGAATAACGTTTATGGCAGGGGACAATCACTTGGGTCTGCAATAGTTTCGATTCACTCCAGATTCCGTTACGCAGCTGAACACAGAGAGTTTGAAACGGTGGTTAGCCAGTTCTATGCATTTCTTATTGTCCTCTGTGTATGTAAACTATGTAAATACATACATTCATACATTCATACATACATATATACATACATGAAGTTAGTTTTATGTACTATTGTAACTTTTCTTAACATTCACTCTCTCTCTCTCTCTTTTTTCTTCTTTCTCTTTTATGTATCAAAGATAAAAGGTAATACCTGAACGATTCTATCTCTTTTTCCCTTATGTGAGTACACTACTATAAAATAAATATATATATATCTTTCTCTCTCTCTATTTTTCTCTCTCTCTCCTTTGGTGCAAAAACCGACCACGCCCAAAATACCAGACTTCAACGTTATCGTCGTGACTGCATGGGTTTATAATTGCAGCATAAAGTTTCATTGTAAATTGCCTCGTATTTTGTTCAGTAACCAACGTTGATATGATATATTACATATCCGGATACATATATGTATTTATATATTATATATTTATACATATCCGGTTTTTTGTACTAAACACTCTTATATTGAAATTATTCATATTTATTTCCATTCTATTTCATTGAGATTTTATTATATATAATAAAATATATATATGAAGTTCTAAGATAAAATAATTTTCAATAGAATTATTCTTGAAACAAATATTTAAAATCACACAGCTAATATTTAATCAGAAACTATTAAATTATAATTTACTTAATTACTTTTGTTAAATGAAAATATATATTTATAATTCTACAATATAAAATAATCATTGAAATAATGAATTAGATGAATAAAAACAAACTCTAAATACACTTCTAATTATTATAAATGAATTATATATCCTTTTTTTTCTTTTAAATCATTTATTTATCAACGTTGAAACAGAAGAATACTAAAAAACTAATTCGTGGTAACGAATGAGTGATTATAAAAATTATTAGATATGTTTTTCAAGTAATTCAATTGGTATTATTGTGATCCTTAACGATAATCGTTTCCTTTTTATCTTTGTTTTTTAAAAAATACAATAATTCTCATAGATCATTGACAATAGTAATAATGATAATTCTATGAACGATTTGATGAATCAACAAAGAGACTTTACCTATTTAAAAAAGGTATTACGTATAGTTAGGATTGATTTACACAACTGAGAATAAATTATGTATATTATTTATCATAAATAAATATGTTTACC
The DNA here is from genome assembly GCA_023678845.1 of Mischocyttarus mexicanus. NCBI lineage: Eukaryota > Metazoa > Arthropoda > Insecta > Hymenoptera > Vespidae > Mischocyttarus > Mischocyttarus mexicanus. The sequence goes on along the minus strand of JACGTP010000058.1, from coordinate 258,422 downwards.
ACAATATTCTCAAACGATATCTTTTTTTTTTTCATACAGTTTTATCTCTGCTTCCTCATTCTTTTAATTTCTTCAATGACAGTAATTCCTCTTTGTTATTTCTTTTTTCAATCGTTAATTACAAAAGACAATTTTTTATTATTATTATTATGAATAAATGCAACGTAAAGAATTGTAAAAAATGATTTTAATTGAATAATCGTGTATCAATGAATGAATTATTTCTTGAATCATTGACTGACATCATTGATTTATGCGAATATATTGGATTGATGGAAAAAACTATGTCAAATTTTTGTCTATCAACCCCAAAAAGGTTGAATAGTAAATTAGAGGTGTCTAAACGAAAAGGTTTTTTACTTTTTATGTTATAAAATAGTTATTTTAATAAACAAGGAGAAGACGATAATAACTTTGCAGGTAACAACATAGTTAAAACGTTTTGCTCGGTTTAAGCAAGTTATGTAATTTCAATTAAATGCTTGTTTTCAGTGACGTAACGTTTAAACTCCTCCTGTTTCAGGCCGCGGAAGGCTTCGTCTTCGTGGTGGGTTGCGATCGTGGAAGAATTCTCTACGTATCCGAGTCGGTATCACAAACTCTCAATTACTCTCAGGTACCGAATCACGATATGAGACACTAACTCACGAGCTTGAGTATTACGAGAAGTTGAAATTTATGGCGACATTAGAATGCATTAAACATACTACAATTGCATATGATAGATTTTACTCTTAAACTACGATATGTGATCTGTGTTAAAGAATTAATTTCATTTTATTATTTATTATTATTACTATCGATTACTACGAACCACTTTGCTTACTTGCCAACATATTAAAATAATTCACATAAGCATATAAAAATTAATTAAACTAACACATACCCATTGGAACGTTCAAATTAAAATAAAAAATAAAACAAAGGAAATATATTTGTCTTTTTTCAGGGTGATCTCTTAGGTCAAAGTTGGTTTGACATACTTCATCCGAAGGATGTGGCCAAAGTAAAGGAGCAGCTATCCTCGTCGGATTTAAGTCCACGAGAAAGACTGATCGATGCTAAAAGTAAGTTTTCATAATAATCGAATCAAAATTGTGATCAAAATAATGAAGAAAATGTTCATTATCCGGATAAAGAATTGTCTATGTCTTTAAAAACATATGCATGTTTGACTTTCGACCCAGGAATCCATTAATTATAGCACCTTTCGACATTCACCTGACTGTGTCTTACGCGTCGATCAGGATAACGCAGATTACTTGGTAGGATTTTCTTCCACATTCACCCGATGAAATGTCAGTCGTCCTGCAACATTTGCTTCCAAGACCGTTTCTCGATAAACATCTTTGCGAATCGGTGTTAGCAGAGATAAACCAAAGATTACGAAAGGGTTCGTGCATTCAATTAGAAAAATAGACTACATGAAAGAATGGTTGTGATGATAATAATGATAATGATGATGATGATGATGAAAAATGTTCATCAAGATAACAACTTTAATTATAATGTATCGACAAACTATACTTGAACCTATCGTTTGTATGCAAGAATCTAATTATACAACAGTTTTTCATTTTTAAATATTATATTCAACAATTTATAAATATATTAATTTGTCAATTATGAAATGGATCAAATCTTAATTCAATTATATGCACTTTTTTGCTGCATTGCATACTTTAGAACCTAATTTATCTCTGCTAAGTAATTTTTTTCCCCTAAAATGTTTGTCTAAATTTATTTAAGAAGAATAAAAACAAAATTCTATTTATTCTAAACGAGCCTAATCCAATGATATGAGTAATGTATCGTTGTATATCAATTTTAAAGTAATATATTTTAAACGAGTTGTCAGAATAAAATGATTATATGCCAATGAGGATTATGTTAATAAATAGATGAATAGTATTTGTAATATATTACACATTTATACAGGATTGCATAAGAAATTGCATCAGGGTGAAACAACGATACAGGATGCATACAAATATTTTATCGTGAATATTGATCATTCGTTTAAAAATATTCATCAAAAATATTTCTAATTAATGATAGAATAAATATGAATTTTAATTTAATCATTAAACGTTACCCAATGTTTTTATGTATACCAAGAACAATATATTATTATTATTAATGCAATAAATAATTATAATAATTAGTTTAGAAAATGTGTACAACCACAGTCATGGAGGAACGTTTAAATATTTACAATGAACGATAAAATGATTTGTAAAAAAATGAATTTGTTTGTTTAATTTTAGCTATGCTGCCAGTGAAAACTGACGTTCCTCAAGGAGTATCCCGACTTTGTCCAGGTGCAAGAAGATCTTTCTTTTGTCGAATGAAACGTAAAGTTGAAGGTGTTAGATGTGGCGAGTTACAAGTTAAAGAAGAAGCTGATACTACTACTGGTTATCATAGACGAAAGAAACAACAAAATGTTGGTTAGTTGCAATGTTATCTATCTTTTACAAACTCGTATAATAATTTTTCTACGAATCATCATCCTCTTTCTATAATTATTCAATACTCTATCAACATTTTACTACTTCTCTACCCATTCATTATTTTTCTAATCGTAACAACGTTATTTGATCTGATCGAAATTACAATTAACTAATTGTAAGTTTAGAAAGATATATTACGAAAGGAATTCTCGTTTACTATCGTCCTCAATGAAAAATAGAGAGAGAGAGAGAGATTAATTCAGGTAACACAAAGTTCTTCATCGAAGGTGAAAAATCTTGATGATCGGTGAAAGGACGTAGTAGAATGCTGGCTCGTTTTCTACCATGTAGCATCACTTGAAATATCGTTATTACTATCTCGAAATCCTAAGAATATAAAAAAGTTCTTTCTTCTTAAATCCCCATAATAATATGGTAAGAAACGTTGCAGATTCACATAACTTTCCTCTATCGTTTTATGTATCTATCCTTTCTATGTTATCCTACACATGTGTATGTTTGTATGTATCCTGGATAATTGATATTTATGAACGTCAAAATAATTTAATACTTGTATAAAATTATGGTTTCTTCTTGTTAAAATGATAATATTGAATAATAGATTATTTTCTAAAAAACCCATAGATTGGAAATACTGTGTGATACAATGTACCGGTTACCTGAAGTCATGGGCACCAGCAAAAATTGGTTTAGAAGAACAAGAAGGAGAAACTGATGGGGAAGCTTGCAATTTGTCATGTTTAGTTGCAGTTGGTAGAATTCAAAATGTTATTCCAACACCGTCAACTTCGTCAAGAAGACCACGTCTCAGAACGATAGAATTTATCTCGAGACATGCCATGGACGGGAAATTCTTGTTCGTGGATCAAAGGTCAGAGTTAGAATTAGCTACTATTTTGCAATATAACGACTAGAAAACTATCACGAGGAAGAGAGAGATTTCTTTTGACGATCATTTGAATGACCGCAAATGTTAATGAAGTCTTCTTATCTAACTTTTTTATGGTGAAACATAAAAATAATAATAATAATAATTTTTCTTGTATCTTTAGAGCCACATTGGTACTTGGTTTTCTCCCTCAGGAACTTTTGGGTACGAGTATGTACGAATATTATCACCACGATGATATACCACATTTAGCAGAATCACATAAAGCTGCATTACAATCATCCGAACGTGTTACAACTCAAGTAAATCTAATAAATAATAATTATAACTAACAATGACATTATTTTTCTATATGATTCATATTATAAATAATTGAATTTAAGTCTAGATTTTATCTTGAATTAATTTTTTTAGGTCTATAGGTTTAGAAATAAAAGTTCGAATTTCGTGAGGCTACAGTCTGAATGGAAATCATTTAAAAATCCATGGACCAAAGATATCGAATATTTGATAGCCAAGAACTCAGCTGTCTAGTAAGTTTTTCTTCTATCTTTAATGTAACATGATATTAACATACAATTATTTATAATATTCTATTTTGTTCTTGAAAGTTTTGACATTCGACAAGCTGGAAACAGTACGAACAAATCCGAAGATTCTAGCGTTCAAGAAAATTACGAATACTTTGCTCAAAGTATGTATTATTAAACATATTCGTACATTTATTTTATACCAAAGGATACTAATTATTATTATTATTATTATTCTTAATTCCTAGGCAACGGTGGTTTAGAAAGACTTATCACGAGTCATGTGGAGGTAAGTAAAATTGGACGTCAGATAGCTGAAAACGTATTGGACTTGCAAAGACGTGGTGAAGATTCGTCTTCAGGGAGTAGTCCTTGTCCTGGTGTAGAATCAGCATTGTTAAATACCGAGGTAATACAAAAAAATGAATATATGATGGTACTATGGGAAAAATGATGTTAGGAAGCTAACTACTATTTGTAAAAATGATTTATTAGGGATCATCTTTTCGACCTAAGTCGCAGATTACGACCACAACTTCACCTGAAAGAATTCACGAGGTCTCCCAAGCAGGAATAAGTGCTGATAACAGCAGTAGCAACCCAACTTCCACCTACAACCACGTAGCCAACAACGTTCAACTCAACAGCATCGCGAACGACCAAGGTCATAGCTATTACTGTCTCTAGGAGTCGTTTATTGGTGTGTAGTGCGAATGCCGGATTTATCAGAAGAGAAGAATAGAAATATGTAGATCAGAAAGAAAAGAAAAAAATAGAAAAAGAAAAAACAATATAGAAAACGGGGAAGAAAACATTATGAAAGCTAACTGCATTTTGATTAATGTGCATGATCATGGAAATAAATATATTATGTAGTAATATTATTCAAATTAACGCATATATATGCATGTTCATGGACAATGGTTTACTTTTAACGTAATTCAATGATTTAATTAAAAAAAAAATTATTTTATTTCATTATTTTTTAAAATATTAGGCTGTCAAGTATGAAGTGGAGCAAAAAATGTACACAATTGA
>JACGTP010000058.1:196581-238218 GCA_023678845.1 Mischocyttarus mexicanus | reverse complement strand
GAATGAAAGAAAATAAATGAAAATATTTCATAGATATATTGTAATATGAAGTATATTTCATTGATGTTAGTATTATAAGCAGTTAAGAGTAATTGTGCGAAAATATCTTTAAGTCGTTTCTAAACTGTAGGATCATAATCTGGCATATTACAACGGCATGGTATTAGAATAGAATCGATATTTTACATAACTAATAATATTCCTTTGGGCAAAGAGATATCTTTCGACCAAAAGGCAATATTTATTGTCTATGTAAAAAGCTCAGGATGTTTACTAATCAAACTTTTCTTTCCAGGTTTGTTAGGGTTGTGTTAGGTCGCGTTAGGTTTTCCTCCTTCTGTAATTTATAATCAGGGACGATTCTAATTCTATATCAATGATCGATTGTAATATGCCAAATTCTGAGAATACTTTTTAGAACGATTGATATTTTTAAACAAACTCTTTTCATGCTCGCACGTAGGGAATGTCCAATTGCAGTAGCAGCTGAAAAAAGAAGAGGCCCCCACAAATTGTGGCTGAAGAGGGCAACTACAGGCTATTGAATTATACTCAAAAGGTTCAACATCATGTTTGAACCTTTCGAGAATAGTTCCTTAGTCATATTTTCTATTTTATTATTATATTGCTCGTCAATAATTTTTTTATGGGTATTTGAAGTATAGATTATTAATATGATCTGCTGAATGTTTCAGGTTTCATCGTGGGATCTAACATCGGACCCTTTTGGATTCTCGTCGACTTCATTGCCTTATATGACTGTTTTTTAATATATTTGTGTAAATGCATTTCTGAAGGCACACGTGTATAAACACAAGATATGAAATATAATTATTTATAATTTTATTTCATATTTTATGTTTAGTATTTGTGAAAATGTACCAAAGATTTTCTATATCTTTTTTAATCAATTATTTAATCAATTAACATATCTGTTTCAGATCTAAGACTTTTTTGGAATCAACGTGTAAGTTTATTTTTGTAAAAATATTTGTGACACGTATAAAATAAAATTACGTACTTTTGTAATTTTACTTTACTCGTTTCTATAATGTAAAAAGATATTTAGGATATTAGGAAATGAAGTATTAAAAACAATCACAGGTTTTTTTTTATTTTTTTTTATTTTGATTTAGAAATATAATAATTCAAATTGTGAAATTTACATTGCTGTATGGCAAAGGTTTAAGTTGATATAGACTGTTGAAACTTATGTGATATTTTTTTATTTATTTCGTACCATATGAGTCTCTGGCACCATATAAATTCATAAATATTTAAAAAATGGATTATCCTAATATATATATATAATATAAGATCAAGTACAAATCTATGAGGTAATGGTTCTTTTTATTTAAATGGTTTAGTTACATTGTTACGTATACAGATATTGTAATATTATGTACAACGTCACATTTATATATATATATATATTAATTAGGTTGGAGAAAAAGAAATTCATTATTTATACGATAATTTCAATCTTATAGTAATGAATTTCTTTTTCCCCAACCTAATACATTCTAACTTTCATCGGACGATGGTCTTTCAATTTTAATTCTTACATTGCCTAATGGAAATTCAGGAGTCATTTCTTTAGATTTTCTCGAACGTTTTTTAGGAGATGAATGAATATTACTTTCATCTGATGTAGAATTATTTAATTCGCTGTTATTCAAATGCTTTACATTTTTATTAGTAAATTCATTTTTTATCTTTGATTTTTCTACTTTTATTTGTGTTTCTTCTAGTTCTACTTCTGAATTATATACTTTAGATTTTTTGTGTGACTTTTTAGTAATATTTTCATGTTTTATTTCACATTCCCCATCGAAATCATTATAATCATCGCTATAATTATGTTTATTTTTCGAAGATTTCTTACTAGTTGATGCTTCATAATTATTTGTTTTCTCTTTTTTAATTTCAATATTTTCATAGTCTTCTTCTGCTTCTAGAGTTCTTCTATGTTTCTTTTTATGTTTCTTTGGAGAACTGATCTCATTGTCAGTTACATCATTAAGCATAGATTTTTCTGATTTAATCTTGACTTTATGGTCTTTATTTCTTTCTTCTTTTATATTCTCTGACTTGTTAGAATCTTCAATTTTAATTGTAACATTAGAATCAAATGTAGAATCATAATCTATTGAAGATTTTTTTATTCGCTTATCAGATGACTTGTGTTTATGATTCACAGATTCTTCTTTAATATTATTTGACTTTGATATTTTCTCTATTTTAATTGGTGTTCTAAATTCATTATCAGAATGTTCTTCACTTCCTGATTCTCTTACTTTGGAATATTTGCTTTCATTTAAACTTCCATCGATAGAATGTTTAGACTTTTTAGAATGTTTTTTAGATTTCTTTACATAATTATATGATTCACTTTCAGAATTGGAAGTATTCTTTTCTAATTTAACTGTAACGTTACTATAATCAAACTCTGAATCTGATATCTTAGATTCTTCTGCAGATTTTCTTTTTGAACTCTTTTCCCTTTTCTTCTTTTTCTTAATGGACGTTTCATCAGAATTTAAATAACTATCATCGTAGTAAGAAGTATCAAAATGTTCATTATCATTTACTGTTTCATTCATTGTTTCATTCATTGTTTCATTCATTGTTTCTTTAGATTTTTTCAACTTCTTCTTAGCATGCATTTTATTATCTTCATTTTCTGTTGTATTTTCGCTACTAAAACTTCTTTTCTTCTTTATTTCATGTTTTTCAGTAGATACTTGTTTAATAATTCCTTTTGACTTTCTTTTCTTTTTCTTCATGGATTGACGATTTACTACATTTGAATCATCAGTATCATCGCTTTCATTAGCTTCGTAAAAAGATCCATTAGAAGTTATGTGTAATGGTAATTTACAACCTTGTAGATAGTCGCTAAATAATCAAAAGAAAAAGTAACAATGATATAATCCATTTTTTAATAATTAAACATAATGTTTTAACAGTAAGAGCAAGTCGATCATTAACTTACGATTGATTAAATATCCCTCGAATAAATGGTAATTTACTACTAAAATCCAAGGATGTAATTTCAAATCTAACTTCTTGACCAATAACTACTTTATCTCCTGGCCATTCTTCAGCATTTTCTGGTCTTAGAATAGAAACATTAAAAGTTTTGTGCATAAGCACACCTATGTAATTTACTCCCTTTTTATGAACAATACCTAAACAAAAAATTAGATTTTACTATAGGAAAACAAATCTTCAAATAATTTGAATAGAAAAACATTAAACCAGGGATGAAAAATAGGATTTAAATTGTATTACCTTTCAATGAATGACCAACTTGTGGACTAAATACATAAAAGTCTGCTTCAATGTCGATATGAATAAAACATGAATCATAAAATATATCTCCAAGTGTAGTAAGTAATTTAGGATTTTTGTATGCCAAAAGAAAACCTTTTAATCTATATAGAAAAAAAAAAAATTATACATAAACATATTTATAAACATTTATATTAATTATATTATATCATTTAGTATACATACTCAGTATCATATACGTTCAAACTAGAACTTAATATTTCATTTAAAGCTTTACTAAGATCATTCAAATGAAATGGATGTAATCCAAGATGCTTTTTCATACGTTCATAGTGTACTTGGGAGCTTTCATCTTCTAAAAGACATTCTAATTCTAATAAAGACCAGGTTATACCTGTATATGTATTAAACTTCATTATTTTTGTAAAAATATGATGGTAGTATTAATTGTTTATCGTTAAAGGTTAGGTTGATTTAATAAAAGTGCATAGAAATATTTTACTATAGACTGAATATTATTTACTATGAACACGTGCTGCTTGACAGGAAGTTAGGAATGTGTTTTCATTGAGAAAAAACCATAGTGACATTTTGTTTTCTTGTGTATGTGACAGTACTACATATCATTATTTAAATGCAAATATTTTAGATTCATATTAGAGATTCATATTAGAGATTCATATTAGATTCTTAGATTAAATAATATTTAATTTAAAATCCATTCATAATACAATTTAATTAAATGTAAACATTAATCAGTGATGGTAATCATAGAAACTAAAATATTCCTGTCTTAGTAAGCTAGTAACATCTGTTTCTTATATTTAATATTAAATTCATTTTAATTATGAAATATAATTAAATATATATATACATACGTACATATTAGCTTTATATATACATATATATTCATATATATTAAAATATTTCAAAAGATAATAGATATTTTCTCAATTGTGTATCTATGTGATGAGTACTCAATGAAATTACTAGAATACTATTTACGCAAAAGTTCATTGATAATACTACTGTAGTATCTACGCTAAAATTCATCAATGATTTCCAGCATTTGAATGAATGTTATATTATTGACTTTAAAATAATTGTTTAAAATATTAATACTTGCATAAATTCATTCATATTGATATTGTATATTTTTGATTATAATTAATATTATTTATAATAAATAAATATATATATATATATATATGTATATATATAAGTATTTGTATATATTATATATACATAATACTTTATATTTGTGAGATGGTGTGAGATTCTTTGTTTGGTTTAGTTAGATCTCACAATCAGGTGAAAATTGAACGAATTCAATGACACTTTAGGTCATGACTTAAATTATTATAAAATAATTAAACTCAATTTTAATTAATTAATAACTTTTATTGAAAAAAAAACATATAGAAAGTATATGTAATTAAAGTGAATAAAATATATAAAATATAAATTATAAATGGTATCTTAATACCATAAATTTAATTATGGATGTCAATACAGAAGAACTTACTTATGAAGATTCAACACCTATAAAAAATAGTAAAGAAAATATTGTGAAGGAGACAACAGATTGCTATGAATCAGATGACGTTAATAGTACAGTTAATTCGTGTGAATTGTTTTCAGGTAGTTTTTAATTTTATTTATCATTATAATATATTTTGAAATGCATATAGATATGTGTAATATTTTTTAGATAATGAGAATGAAAATGAAAATGAAAATGATTTAATATATTGTACACCTATTGTGTCAAAAACTGAGACTTCGTTTTTGAATATATCTGAAACGTCTTTATTAGATACCAGTAAATTATTCCAGTAAGATGATATTTATAGTTTACTATTTAATATATATATATGTTGTATATAGTAAAAATAAATATATATATATATTATTTCTAAAAAATAGGACTCCAGTTGTAGAAAAACCTGCAGTTATTCCAAGCACACCATTAAGTTTATTACCATTTATATCAAAAGTTAACGAACAATGGACATCTGATTTAGAGACACCTCAAATGGATAAAAATTTACCTAGAAAACCAACAGAGAGAGTAATTAATTTAATTTCATTTAATACGAATGTAGATTTATTTGTATTCGTCGATTACATAAATGTACAATAATGTAATATTATCGATTATATTTTAGAATGAACAAAGTGCTTATTTCAAAGAATGTACTCCAAATAATTCGAATTTTAAGAATGTATTTAATGAATCTGTTTCTACATCTCCTGTGATAAATTGTACAAGAATGAAACGAAGAACTAAAAGGAGAATTTTTAAAAATACTTCTGTTATTGTAAACGATGATAATAGTGCATTAAATAATCAAGATAATGAAAATGATATTGTAACTATGGATACATGCGATGATACAGAAAAACAAAATATTTTATTGGAAAGTAATAGTGCACAAGATTTTTTTTCTGATGCTTCATTCGATAAGGTAGATCAAGTTTGTGCTAATTTCGCTGAGAAGAATGATACATATAATGTTGAAAGTAATAGTAAGAGAAGACGTTTCATGGAAGTAATGGAAAATAATATTACAGTATTAGGAAAAAATTGTACTGTAGATAAAAATGAATGTGATGAAAAGGAAATATTGAATAGTGATAATAAAATAACATTAAGTGTAACAACAAATAATATAGGATTTTCTACAGCAAGTGGAAAACATATTAATATATCAGAATCTGCTGTATCCAAAGCAAAATGTTTACTCGAAAAAGATGATACACCTTCTATGGGATTTTCTACAGCAAGTGGAAAACAGATTAGCGTATCAGAGTCTGCTATATCCAAAGCTAAATCTTTGCTTGAAACAGATGACATTACATCTTTAACGAATATTTATTTAGACAATGAAAGTAATGTTCGTAATAATTATAATACAAAAAATGTATCGTCTTCTTTTGTAACAGCAGGAGGTCAATCATTGAATATTTCCAATAAAGCTTTATCCAAAGCGAAGAAAATGCTCTTTGAGGATTTAGAAGATATTCAAATTAATGAGAATATTACAAATGAATTAAATAAATCTTCTATAGACAAATCCATTGTATCAAAAGTTGGATTTAAAACTGCAGCAGGTCGTGAAGTTGTTATTTCTAAGGAAGCATTGAACAGAGCTGAAATATTTCTTTCTGATGATACAAACGATACTAATCAATGCAATAATTTGCTTAACAAATCAATAAATAAACGAAAGAGTTTACACTTGTGTGATAATACTGTAGATAAATTATCATTTAGTACAAAGAAAGTAAGACTGTCTAACAAAGATATTACCGAAGAAAAAGAGAGAGAAACTAATAGCCAAAGTAATATTTTTTCTAATGAAATAATGGCTAGTACAGCTGCACTTTTAGCAGATGAAAGAGATAATGATCAAACTATGGAATGGATTTCTCAAGCAGATAATTGTGAAAAAGAAACACCATCTAGTCCTGTTATTGGAAGACAACCTACAGCACGAAAAAGAAGCAGGAAGAGGTGTTTACAGAATAGCTTAAAGCAGAAGTTGAAACCATTAATTAAAAGTGATATAAGCGGTAACGTAAACGAAGAAAATGTTCAATTCGATGATACTTCTAAGGAAGAACTTATATCGATGCAAGAAACAAATTTAAAGCCTAACTTTGATCTACCAATCGATAATGTTACTGATATTTTACAAAAACGTTTTGAATTTATGTTAGAACAAGTTAGTAAAATAATATATATTAACACATTTGATTTTTGTAAAATACATTTATTCATTATGATTATATATTTATTATTTTAGGAGAAAATAATTAAAGAGAAAAAACTTAATAGACCTAAAGCTATTAAAGGGAAATTGTTATCGTATAAAGAAAAAAATTATAATAGTCGTTTAACTTGGAAAAAACTTGTAGGAAATGATGTACCAAGTTTATACACTTTCAAAGAGGTACTAATTAAATATATACAAATGTTATTTATTTTTAATCAATTGCTTAACAATTTCCTTTTTTTATTATAGCTTATCGATCGAGATATATCATCAGAAATATTAACAATCACAGCTACCACAGCTTCGTTATTTAAATTTCGCTGTATTGATTTTTATGGGTAAAATAAAAACCATCTATCTTCTCAATATTTTTCTTATTTAACTCGTTTTATATATAATATTAATTATTTATATTTAATATAGAGAAGAAATCATTAACAATAATTCAAATGGTTTGGAGATGGAAGATGGTGGTTATCTTATACCAGATAAAGATAATTGTATAGGAATTTCTGAAATGAAACGATCCTTTCTTGCAAGTCCAGGAGTTGATCCAAGTCTTATTCCTAGAGATTGGATTGAAAATCATTATAAATGGATTATTTGGAAATTAGCATCTATGGATAGAATTAAATTTAAATTTATCGATATACCTAGGTACTTAAAATTATTGTAATATATTATTATAAATTACTTAAAGATTAATTTATAATAATATTAATAATATAGGTCATTGACACCAGTTAACGTTATGTTACAACTTAAATATCGTTACGATAGAGAAATTGATAGATTGCAAAGGCCATGTTTAAGAAGAATATTGGAAAAAGATGATTGTGCATCTAAACGAATGGTTTTATGTGTATCATCTATTACTGAGGTAAAAATATATATATATATAAAATATATTTTATTAGAAATTTAGTTCAATGTATATATTTATTTTTGCGTATAGTTTAGAGATGACGAAAACATAGAAATTAGTCAAATAATATTAAATAAAAATCATTGGAAAATGATATTAACGGATGGATGGTATAGCATTCCTGCTTTTATTGATACAATCATGATGGGTTACATATCATCTGGAAAGATACGTGAAGGTACTAAATTAATGATATTTGGAGCAGAGTTGTTAAATCTCGATCAGGGTTGTTCTCCTTTAGAAGTATGTATGATAACAAAAAAATAGTAAATGAAATGTTTCTTTTTTCTGATTAATATTAGTTTAACATTTTATTATTTTAATCAATTAGATTCCACATGATGTATCTTTAAAAATTCATACCAATTCAACCAGAAGAACTAAATGGGATACTAAATTAGGGTATACACGTTGTCCTGGACCTATGCTAATTAAGTTAAAAGATGTTTGCTCTAATGGTGGTTTAATTGGCAAACTTAAAGTTATGATTACTAGAACATATCCAATGTTATATCATGAAAAAAATCCTTCTGGAGAATCTAGTATGATAGAATTTCATATTTGTGTAATAATTAATCTTAATACTTAAATAATATTTATATATATATATATATATAAATTAACTCATTCCAGTTTTTCGAAACAGTCGATGCGAAGAGAAAGCTAATCTCGCTTTTGAAGAACAATATAGATTAAAAGTAGAAGCGTTTTATGCAGAAGCAGAACAAAAATTTGATTCAGCTAGAAATGATAATTTTGATTCCGATGATATTGATTTGAATGAAGAAAATAAAAAACTGATAAATCATAATCGTGTAGTAGAAGAATTTAAACAAGAATTAGAATCAAAGTTTCGTGAAAATATGCCACCACCTCGTCAAGTTTCATCGGTTCTTAAAGTTCGCATCAATGAAGATAATACAAGTGCAATATTAACAATTTGGGCTCCTAGCGAAGATATCATCGATATTTTTAAAGAAGGAACTCGTATATCGATTAATAATGTAACTGCTTCTGGCAAGCGGTACGTGTATTTATTACAAATATTTTTCTTTCTTTTTTCTTTTTTTTATTGTTATATTTAATAATATTTCACAGATCCGGTGATCTTCAACTGACAGCATCTCGAAGTACAATATTCAATAAAGAAGAAGTATGTAAAGATTTTCTACAGTCTCGTATATATACTCCATTACAAAGTATAACAGATCATTCGTTTAATCCACTTTATGGAGAATTCGATACAATAGGAATCGTTTCGTCAATTATTAATTGTCCATATGTAAGTGTATTAATTATTATATTTTTAAATTAGAGTTTTTAAAGATATATTTAATTGATACACCAATTTTTTCCTTTTTAAGGGTATGAGAAATTTTGATGCTGTAAATATAGCATGTCCATTACTGCAGGAAAATCTGCAAGAAAATGATTCATTAGAGTCTTCATATTTATCTATTTTATTTTGGCAAGGAGTATCTACATTTGGGTATACAGAAATTCTTACTGTAGGTTCTCTTGTAGCTTGTAGCAATTTAGAATGGAGATGTGCCACTTCTTGGAGTATACCAATAGCATATTGTACAGACAGAAGTGTATTTACACGTAATCCTCGACACAATCATCTTTGCCAAGCTTTTGAAAATATCAAAAATTTAATTAAGGTAGATAATGGTTTTATTTTGTTTGTATATATTTATTTATTTGATTTTTTTTATATTCATTCGTTAGATAAAATAATAATACACTTCTCTCTTTCTTATTTTTATTTTAGATACCTTACACGAGTTATGCTGCCAATTGTGCAGAACATATTTCATTAGAAATACAAAAGAAAACAAATTTAAGAACACATTTTTATATTACTCCTGATAAAAATACCACTCCTGGTAAAGAAAAATTAAATACAAGTGATATATCCATTTCAATAGGTTCTAATTCATGTTCAGATACACGAAATTCTAATTCAATTAGATCCGCAGCTTTGCAAAGACGATTAGAAAAACTTCGTTGTTATAATAATCCACCTGAACTTTCACCAATCGTTCTTAAAAATGTTTCGAGCAGAGTTTCACTTGATTTTCGTTCTCCTCTACGTGATAACAATTTAAAACCAACGAAACTCAATGTAGATCTTTGAAAATATTATTATATTTAAACAGGAGTTTTTTTTTTCTATTCAGATAATATATATAAATATGTAGTTATCATGGTATTCGTTTAATACTGATATATTATAATGAATTAAATTGTGTGCTAATTAATTTTTAAAGCTGTAATACACAACGTATAAGGAAAGAGAAATAATTTATATTTTTGTACATGTTATATGATGAGTCAATGTTAATATATGTAAAATATAAATTGTTGAGAGATATATCGATTAAAAAGAAAAAAAGAAAATCATTTAATCTACGAATGAGAAATTTGTTTGTGAGAGATTAATTCAGAAGGAAATAAATGTATACAATTATTCGTAAAAATTCAATTCATTTCCAAATTAACAATAATATTTTAAAGAAATATTAAATATTTATTATATTTGAAAATGTTCAATGTATAATCGATATTATCATTGAAAATAAATAGAAATTTTTATAACAAGATTACCATCTTAATTTAGAAATAAATTTATAAAGTTAACTTTATATATATATATATATATATATATTTTACCTTGGAGATATATTATAAATATTCATGTTATATAAAATTTAGAGTCTTTTGCAAATAATACAGATTTATTGTTTAAAAAAAATATCGACAACTCTGGTCTTTAAACTTATTTGAATTTACCACCTTGGTTGTCACGTGACTCGAGTCGAGATGCGCGCGCAGTTACGGTGGGGGGAAATGCATAAGCAGTGGGGGGAAATGCAGCTGCAGGAGGGGGAAGGCTTGGCGCGTATTGTAGCCGTCATATCCGCTTAGTTCTCGGCGCGACATTGTGAGATGAGATAGTATCGACCTCTTCTTATTTAGAGGGGTGGTTTCTTCTCATTAAAAGGGGTGGGTTTCTTCTCATCCACTTTATCATCAGTAGTTTTTTTTTTTTTTTTTTAATTATTATTAAGATCGATCGGTATACTTCGATAAAGTGAATATTAAATTCGTGTAGAAATATAATTGATTTATAAAAATAATTAAATAAATATCTAATACACGTAAGGATTAAAAATATAATAATTAAAATAATTTATACAGAGTGTAAAAATAATCTTTTGTGGTTCATATAATTTAAAAATTGATCAGAGTTTCGTAAATTATGATCGATATCGATAAATCGAAGCGTATCGATCGTGTTGACGAGTTTTAAATTTTCATTTATCATCGTAACATTTTCTTTTCTTTTTTGTTTTTTTTTTTTTGTATTAAGGGTTCAATTATTTTCGATTTATATATAAAAAAAAAAATAAATAAATAAAGGAAGATAGAAAAAATATGGCTGTGGAAAGTGCATCGTCGTTGTCCTCGTCAAAAGTGCAATTCGCTATAGGCAACGAAGTATCATCCCATTGTCATTTTTTCAAAAGCTCTTTTGCTCGTTCTCTCGTCAAAAACGTTCGTGATTGTAAATCCTTGGATTATGAATTACACAACAACAATACCACAACTATCATTGAGGAATCATCAGAATGCAACGTTGACGATAAGAACAATAATTATTTTTCCTTACTCGATTTTCGAACTACCACAACAACAACAACTATGAATACAACCACCACAACTACAACCAACGATACAAATTCGAATAATCGAACTATTAATAACACCGAGACGAATAATCAAATTGCAATTTGTGATGATGCACCTTCAGTTCCTATCGATGTAAGTTATTTGTTTATGTTTATTAACTTTTCATCACTGTATCTCATATTTTTATTTTACATTTCAATCAAGAGTAGATTAAATTGCATAAAGAAAGTAACTTCCTTCTCATAACAGTTCATTTAAAAAAAAATAAAAAAGATAAATAAATAATTAATATTAATTCAATCAATTAGAATAATTTTTCATTTTATTTTATTTTATAGTTGGATCACCAGTC
Source organism: Mischocyttarus mexicanus (assembly GCA_023678845.1). NCBI lineage: Eukaryota > Metazoa > Arthropoda > Insecta > Hymenoptera > Vespidae > Mischocyttarus > Mischocyttarus mexicanus. The sequence goes on along the minus strand of JACGTP010000058.1, from coordinate 226,172 downwards.
CAATGTGAATATCGACGAACTGGAAAGACTTCGAAAAGTGAGTGTCGTTTTTATTTTAATTGTTCTTCCTTTTCTTTTTTTTATTTCTAAAATATTATACTAGGTAATCGAGTTTGAAATGGAGCAAAAAATGCAGATAATGCAGACAATTTAATATTTAAATTTTTGGAGATAATCTTTCAGCAGAGAGTGTAGAAAAATTCGTTTAGTTTGAAACAAAAATAATATCTTTTCGTATGTTTTATTTATTTATTTGTTTCTTCGATTGTATAATATAAAAATTTAGACTTGAGAAATGTAATTCAGATACCTGGATTAGATTCTTCTTTCACGAATTCCTTTTTATCTTTCTCTTGTGTTACCTGGAACGTTGGAAGGTAAAAATGGTTTTATATTACTTTCTCGACAATGTCGAGAAATTATGGTTCTTATAGAATAGTGGTGGGAGAAGAAAGAGGAGGAAGAGGAGGAGGGAATTTATGTCTTATGGTACTTCGTTAAATATTTCTACAAATGAGAGTTTATATTTTTATGATTTTTATCTTGAGCTTGTAGATAATTTTACCTTTGAAAAATTGCAAACACGTTTCTATAATAAAAATTCCAAATGAAATTTATCGTAGAGAATATTTTATATACTGTTGAAATTAATTTACAATATTATTTTGTATTTTTAATTTAAATAAAAATATTGAATCGTGTTTTTAATAAATACTACATTGTTTCAATTTATTTTTTCAAGATAGTAGTTTAAATTTGAATATTAGTCATTTTATTTTGAATATTTATTTATTAAGTATTATATTTCTTTTTATATTTTTATTATATAGAAATAGATTATAAATTTCTAAGTCAAATAAAATACAAATAATATTAGGTACACTGAGGTAATCTTTTTTCTAATTGCAAATTAAATATCAATGAGTTTACAGAATAAATTAAAACAAAAAGTTAGTTTAAAACAGGGTAATTTCTTAGAGTATAGGAAACGTGTTATGGTTTGTGTTAGAAGAGAATATAAAAAAGTAAAATAACATGATAAAAAAGAAGGAAAGAAGGAAGAGGAAGAGTGCAGGTGTTCACCTTGATCTTTTGTACGTGTTACCCTAACAAAGATATCCTTCTTTTATTTTTTTTCTTACTTTCCATAAGATTATTTATTCTTCAACTGACCACATTTCCTCTTCTCATACTTTTATTATTATTATTATTTTTTTTCTTTCTCAAAGATATTCAAAGAAAGATGCTTTCGAAAACTGGCTACGAGTTATTTTGCCCTGACACAGTTTCTTCTTTTTGAATATTCCTCTTCTATCTCTTTTCTCAAACTTTTATTTAACTTCCCTCCACTTTTTTATTTGCTTTATATTTTTTCTTTCACGAGTATATCACTCTTCATTCATCTATTCTTTTCATTAAAACTGTGTGCTAGATTCAGAAATAATTAACACGTTAAATATTCAATGATTTTTGATTGACGAATTTAGGTCTTTTGGTGTCAATTTATTTTTATTTAAAATAGAACATCTTTCAAGTTGAATGAAAAATATTTGATAGGAGATTAATTAATGGAGTGATAGTAGGAAACACTTTTGAATATTTTGGGTTGATAGAAAATAAATTTCAAGGTTTTCCCCATTGAATTGTGGCAACATCTTTTCATTAACACCTATTCAATGTTTATAATTTATTGTATTTGTGATGTAGTTTTAATTCATTGAATAAAAGTTATTTAGGATTAATGAAAAATGTTGGTTACATCGAATACGATAGATTGGTTTTGTCCAGTAACGGAAGTTCGGTTAGGGGGGCCTCTCCCATAATTATTACCGGTGGTTCCAAAGGGTTCATGGTATTGTCCATTCAATACCAAACGAAACGAAACGAAACGAAACAAAATAAGAAAAAATATTGGAAAAAGAGAGACAGCAGGACGTGTTGTGTCACGTGACATCACTAACACATATAAAACTGGCAGGATGTGTCGGTTATACGGGTACACCATAGGAAATGATTAGCCACCCTTTTTGTTTTTTTTTGACTACCACTATCAATACTTACTACTACTACTATCAATTATATTACTGATACTACTGACATGGGTGAACCTTCTTCCCCTTTCTTTCGTGTGAACTCGTTATTCTCGTGTCAGGTTTGATCGAATAAAGTTCTCCCTTGTGATTTATTGTATGGGATCATCTCTCACATTCATTGCATGTTCTTTTTAGTTTATTTTAATTTTTTATTTTACATTGGAACTCTAGGAACTCTCTTGAAGTTGGTAGAAATGGTAATAACTTTCTATGGGGTTTGTCAAAATAATTTAATCAGGTACTCGAGGTTTATTTTATTTCTGTAGACGTTTGAATTTTAATTTTATGTGTCCATAATTTATGAAGGTGGTTGTAATTGTTTTGAGATATTTAATGAATTGCATAATGAATACTAAATTAATTCCATTTAATGTTGAAGTTACAGTTAATCTAATGGTTCATTCTTGACAATATCATAAAAATTACATTGAGTAAATTTAATTTAAAGTAATGTGGTATGAAATAATTGATAAACTCATTTTTTTGTTTAAATTTTGACTTCTATTAGATCACTTTTATAATTATGGGCACATATATGTCTTTACATTATTTATTATATTTTGAAAGTCTCTTGAAATCAGAGAAATATCCTTTCTCCCAGGTTGAAAATACAACCATTTAGAAATATACGGTAGTAGACAGTTTATAGTTAAACACAATGATTACTGTTACGCGAGTTGTGGAAATGGTGAGAGAGAAAGAGAGGGAAGTAGAAGTACTGGAACGCTCTCATGGGTTTGAAACACTTATCGCTTCTCACGAACCTCCTTCTACTCCTTCTTTTTACGTTACAAACATATATGCATATATAACATACATGTAAGTTTCGAGCTATGCAAAATAAGTACGTTTTTATACCATTTTTTTCCTCCTTTTTTTAATTTTTTAAAATATCATCAACGTTAAAAACAATTTTCATATAAAAAGTTTCTTGGATGCATAGAAATATATTTTGTTTAGATTTTGATAACTATGTTTTATTTAATATGATAAGAATATTTTCTTTGATATATATTTCTTATTCTAATCAAATTAAATTACTTTTTAATATTTTAAAATATATTTTTCTTATATTAACAGAAGTCTCAATTAAGATTTTATTTTTTGTATTTTATTAAATCATTCAATTAGGATTTTATTTTTATTTTATTTTAGAAGGTACTTGGATAGTATAAATTTATGGTAAATTAAATTACTTTTTAAATACTTTAAAAAATATTTTTCATATTATTAGAAATCTTTTAATTAGAATTTTATTTTAATTTTATTTTAATTTTATTTTTGAAGGTACTTGGATAGTATAAATTTTTAGTAAATTAAATTAGTTATTAAATACTTTAGAAATAATTTTTTATATTATCAGAAATCATTCAAGATAATTTTTTTCATAAAAAGAATATTGTAATGTTTGTAAAAAGTTGTTGAAGGTATCTAGAAAGTATAATTTTTGGATAAGCTCGGTTCCAAGGGTTATTAAGTAAACCTGATTACAGTATATACTTTTCTATATATATATATATATGTATATAGATATATATATCTCCCTTCGTGAACTCCCAAAGTACACACCTGTACGATACGCATCGTGATTCCCTTCTTCCTGATTCCCTTCCTTCTTTACTGTAAGTTTTATACCTTTTTTTTCTTTACATGTTACTTCTATGCATTCACTAAAACGAACCTTATGTTAAGTTAAAGAATTTTTACAAGTAGAGGAAGTATTATTTCCTGTTATGTTCTTTCAGTATAATCAAATTCTATGTTGAAAATATTTCATCAAACATTGAGATTTATTCAGTAATTTTTTTTGTTAGTTCAATTTATTGTTTAGGTAACTTTCAAATTGCAATTCTAATTAATTTAAGTGTCATTCTATTTTTTGTATTATTATTTTCTTTCACATAGAATTCATTTTTTATTCATTTAAGGTAATTTTTGTTTAAGAAAATATTTTTTCTCAACGAGTGTGTGTGCAATTCTCTCTCTCTCTTTTTCATTTTTATTTTTCTTTTTTATTTTTCTCCCTCATCGTCTCGCCATGAAGCAGACGAAGGGTAAATCGTCATTTAAAAGCACATTCTTTCTCGACTGCGTTGACTATATTTATTCGTGCGCATAATCCTGACTTTTCGAACTTGACTCGACGTCTGAACACTTTCCTTCCTTCCTTCCTTCCTTTCTCTTTCTAATTTTTTTTTTCTCTCTTAAGTGGTATTATAAAATAAATTTTATTTAATTTCAAACATTTATAGTCTCTCTTTTATTATTTTTAATTATTTGTCATTATTATTTCCTTGTCAAATATTTTTCTTTTACTTTGTTTTTAATTTTGTTCCAAATTGCAAAGAAAATTAGTCACCACCTTTAGGTTCTATTATTTCAAAAAAATATCAATTACATGAATCATCATCTAACATTGTATTATTTTAAAAAAATACTTAATTTACATTTACAAAACTTACAATTAGGTTTTATTTAATGTTGAATCATCATTTTTTACACTTCATTTTCAAGTATTTACAATCAAAAATTATTCTTTCTATTATTTCTATAATTTTGTTCCAAATTTCAAGGAAAATGAGTCAACACTTTGGATTCTATTATTTCAAAAACATACCTAATCAATATTACAGAATTTAGATCTTATTAGATGTTGAATCATCATTTGTTACACTTCATTTTCAAGTATTTACAATCAAAAATTATTCTTTCTACATCATACATTATTCTTTCTATTATTTCTATAATTTTGTTTGAAATTTTGATGAAACTGAGTCATCATTTAGTATTCTATTACTTCAGAAATACTTAATTACAAAACTAAGATCTTCTCATTAGATATTCAACAATAATTTACCATCTTTCTTTGTTGTTTTCTTCCCTTAAATTACCTTGTTCTAGTTTTCACGCATATAACACAACACACACACATATATACATTTAATTAGTATCTGGAAAAGTCGTTTAATTAACCAGATTAATCATGTCACGAGTAAGCTATGATATTTAAACGAGAGAGAGAATTGCACCCTTTTTTTCTGAAGGTAAAAAGGACCTTACTCACTTTGGCCACTTCTTCTTCCCCTTTTCTTTTACACACACACACTCACATTATTTACTTACACTTGCATTTGTGCAAGGAGAGTGAGAGATATGCTATAAGGACAAAAATAAATAAATTAAAAAATAAATAACAAAGAGCACACCATGAAACTCACCAGCAACCATAACGAGGTTCATTTTTGCGCTTCGTTGAAAGCTTTAAGGTAGGCAAACAACCCTTGCAATGAAACCCCTTTGATCAATTTTCTCTTCCCTATTCTGTTAACCATTTACACCCTAACTCCCTTCAACCCCCTTCAACTCTAACCCCTTTTTCTCGTCAATTAGAATGCTTCAGTTGACACGTCTCGATCATAAAACCCCTTGTCTCTTTTTTTATTTATTTGCAACAACACAAAGTGTTTATAAAGTGTACTTGTATTACCTCAAACTTTGTATGTGTGTGTGTGTATGTGTGTTTGATGAATATTTTATTATTAATTTTTAATCACATAACATTTTAATTCATAAAAAAAACTTACACGTGTGTTGAGAATCGTGTGTTTGAACGAATTTAAAAAAGAAGAAAATATTGCAAATGCAATTTTGGTTCTGGTAGGGAACGTTTAAAAGGTTCTTGTTAGTTTATCCTTTTTTGAACTGTCCATTTTCACTTGCATGAGTTAGCTTCAAGAGAATCAGAAAATAACTTTATCCCGAAGAAAGAGAAATTAATCTTTCCCATGTTTCACGAGAGAAGAAGAAGAAGAAGAGAAGTCTTCTCGACGTTTTCTTTTCAGTACTTTCGCTCAGGAGATTCGTAAACATCGTTAATCTTGTTGAAGGATAAGATATTAAAAATAATTAAAAAAACAATTTAATTTTGTCTCCATTCTTTTAAGTGTTTTTCCAACAGTCTGAAAAAGATTTTTTGCATACTTGTGTCGTTGAATTTACTTTGATGCAAATGACTGTTATTAAAAAAAAAATATATTTTAAAGAAATATTTGTTGCAGTATTTATTAAATGCAAGAGAGTTGTTATTAAAAATTAAGATAATTAACTGATATTGTGTTGTATGCATTTAAATATAATTATTAGAAGTAATCGAGATTTTAAAATTAATAGTTTTGTGGTTATTTAAAAATCTTTAAACGGTCACGAATAATAATTAATTATTGATAAAGACTGTAGTTATAATAAATAGAAAATTAAATTGATTCTAAGGTAAAACGTTAAATGAATTTCTCAAATATGCAAATAAAAAGAAAAATGAAATAATTTACATTTTTATAATGCTTGACGAATGACATTTAATTGCAAGTTAATTAATGTTTCAAGTATATCAGGGTAGTAATTAAAAATATAATCAATGACTGGTTAAAGAGAAGTTTAAAATTTGTAGATAATTGAATACTGAAAAAGATTGATTAAAAGATTAAATGATATTAAATTAAATGTGTAAGAAGAATAAAATTTAGAATAAAATATGAAATAATGATTGATTTTTATTTCTTTTATTTATTAGATTTATTGATAAATGAAATTTTGGAAATAAATAGTAATTAAGATTGAAACAAAATAATATTTAACTCGTCTGAAAATATTTATACAAATAATAATAATAATAATTGTTTTGGTATAAGGCACGAAAGAAGAAGAGAAAGTACAACTGCATCATGCAATGGAATTAGAATTTTTTCATTTAATCTTTTTTTTATCTTATTTCAAGCAAAGACATACCTACACTCACAATACCTACACTAAAACCTATTACATTTTATATACTGGGTGAAATATTTTAAATACATTACCAAAGAATAATTAAATCTTTATTTGATCAACAAGAAAATAATAAAATATCTGTCAAGTGATTTTAATGTAATTAATTTAAGATGATATAATACAATTTGTTTTTTTAATCATTGGAAATAAAATTTGTTCAAATGGTTATTCTTAGAAATATCTCACCGAGTATACAACCCATGCATTTATGCACGCAAAGATATCAAGATTCATATCGTTAGCGTGTTTAGGTATACATCGTGTATCTATCTATAGATATTGAAGTATAATAATTATATTTCAGTATAGATAGCTACTTGTAAGAACATAAAATAATGTATCAGTGTAATAATAAATGCATTCATGTGTGAATGAATGAATGTATGTATGTGTATAGAGTCTATTATGGGGGTCAAACTATCAACCTATTGTTTATTTATTTCCTACACGTGTATTAAATGTATACTAACTTATATATATACATATATTTTACATATATACATAGTTATGTCTTTATGGTAAATAGCTTTGAACGAATGATAAGAGAAAGGGTTATTCTGTTGGAAAAAAAGGTAAAAGAATGTTAAAATAGCTTGTATATACTTCTCGTACCAATCTACATACTACTGGATCGATTCAATCTTTATATATATATATCACTTATATACAGTCTAGGTTCTTCTCATCTCATCTCATCTCGTCTCGTTTCGTTTCGTTTCGTTTCGTTTGGTCCAGACAACTTCCCAACGACCCTTCAGAAAAAGTTCAATGAAAAATTTAACGAGTTTTATATTTCATTATGTTTATTTTTATATATTTTTATTTTATTTATATTTAAATATAAATTAAATTATAAATTAAATATAGAAAAGAATGTATGAGTGGTGTAAGTGTGTGTAATAAAATTATTAATTAATAGAAAATAATTCTATTGAAAAGAAAAACAAATAAGTATAATTGAAGAATGAAGTTTTGTTTAAGAGAAAAAATTTCCAATTTTATTGAACAAAAAGAAAAAGTAGGGAATTATAAATGTAGACACAATAGTTGTTAAAAAGAAACAACGTAATTTCAATTGATTTCTAAAAGAGTACTGTCTCTTTTTCTCTCTCATGTGATTACACACATGTACACATGTACACATATACAACATATAGCAAGTAATTAATTAACGAGGCTTGTTAATTAACGTGTATTTGCTCGATTGCAATTAGCTGATTCTGTATATCGTGTATAGAATGTGTATGCATTGAAAATATAGGAACTTTCATTGAATTTTGTATTAAATATCGTGTTTAATACACTGTTGTTGTTGTTGTTTTTATATTGCAATTTGAATATGGTTGCAACATATGTCAATGTATGCATTTATGCATGTATGCATTTATGCATTCATACGTATTACATTTTCGATTATGTACATAATAGTATATCATTTTATTTGATAGTTTATACATTGACGAATCATTTGAATTAGAATAATTAAATTTATAATCAAATCAATAATAATAATTTAATAATTTAATTAAAGTAATATTATTTTATATTTAATTTCTAATTTAATTTCTTTTCTTTTGCAATGAATATTAATAATTATTATTATTATTTGCAGTATATATAGGTATTATATTTAATTTATATAATTTATATTACATGGTTTTTATTTAATTTAATTTTGTATTATTATCTAGAAACTTTTGATTCACCTTGTAGATGTAATATGAAAATGAGATAATTTTCGTTGTTACTTTCTAAAATGCATAAGAGTATTCATTTATGTTCAATTATCGTTTGTTTTGAAACGAAATTAGATACAATTTACAAGTTTTTTTTATTATATTATTTTTAAACAATACTTGTATTTTTATTTATTAAATTGTAGATAGAATAGAAGTTAAAGTTATTTTGTTTTCTTAAAAAAATTAATCAATTTGAGTTGTCCAATTTATTTTATTTATTTTATATTTACTTGAATTGTTCTTTTAACAGCAGGATATTATTTTTATATTTTATTAAATAACACTTAGGAACAGTGTTATCTTAATTTTATATAAGAATACATTTTATGGGTATACCTTACAGTTAATTAATTAATTAACAACCGCTTACGTGAACCCTCTTTTATCTCTCTCCCTATTTTTTTTTTCCTTCTTTTTTTTTTTTTATAGACAATTAATCAATTAACCTAATTTTCTATCCCAATAAACACGATCGTTTACAAATAGAACATTTACAATTAATTGTCGATAAATTATTGGATCAATGATTGATTAGAAAATAGAAATAAAGATAAATAAAATATAAAATATAAAATTGTAATACAAGAATTGTATTCTATGAATATAATAAAATAAAATTAATATAAAATTATATTTTAATCTAATTTATCTTAATTTATTATTATTAATATATAATATATTTATAAATACAAATATTAATCATAAATATATGATGGGTTTTTAATGGTAATTGGAAATAAAAAGTTGTTTAAAGGTGTGTAATTTTTTTTTGAGTTTGTTTGTATGTTTTTTTATAGAAATAGTGAGATGAGTATTTAAAGGAAATGATCTAAAATGTCCATTTAATGTTCAATGTTATGTACTAAATAACATGAAAAGACTCTTATCTGTTGCAACGTGAAACTATCTTCACGATTTTACCTACCCATCTTTCTCTCTTTTTCACCAATGTAAATTGGCATGCAAAGTATTTGTATGTTTGTGTATGTGTCTGTGTGTGTATGGTGTTATCCTACCCCATCGGTATTTCTTCTCTTTATCTCTCAAACATGAAATGTACACAGTTGAAAGCGGAGATATTTCTGGACCGTGAATGCTGCGTACCCGAAAATGCAAAAAGAGGAGAACAAAATATCACGAAATGTTCATAACTTTTATTTTTTTATTTTTATTTTTATTTAGTTTTATTTTTATTTTTATTTAGTTTTAGTTTTTGTTAGAATTTATCAAACAAATCTACAATCTAGTCTGTTAGAAATAATTTGATACAAACAATATTCTCAATCTTCGAAAAATTTTCAATAATATTGGGGTTGGTGAAAAATAAATGTCGGATTTTTCCCATTGAAACGTGGTAAAAAATCCGACATTTATTTTACACCAACCCAATACACGAAAGATGGATTTTTTGTTTGTTATAAAAATGTATGATTAAAATTAGAAATAAAATAAATATTGTGTACGATTTAAGGGAAAAGTTTCATGTACTGGAAATGACACCATAAAAATGTCATTGACAAAGATCCCCATTGTATTTTTATTATTTTTTACAATCATTTGACAATGTTATCATCGTATAAAGTTGACATCTATCGTTGAATACTCTCTCATTGTTTTAATAATAGTAATAATTAGTTGTAGTAGTTGGTGAAGACACAGGAAAGGGTACCCTATTCGACGATTACTTAGCACCATACTATTATTCTTTTCTGCACTGTCGAGTCAAGTTACACTTGGTTGCATCTCTCGGTCTCTTCCGGTTTGACTTATTTCTCTTCTCGTCGATTTACGAAATACGCAACTTTGCGTGTGTGTCTCTCGTGCAATGCATTTTAAACATGCACATATGCACATGCACACATGCACATTCCAGTCTTCTGAACTTTGATTTTTATTTTTCTTCTTTGTCTCCTGTCTTCTTTACATTGTCCTTTTACACATACACACACTTGTGTAAATTAAAAATATTTATTTTTAATATTTATTTAATTAATTCATTATTTTATTCATCTTTTGCTTTCTTTGCTTTTTTGTAGTTCTGAGTTAATTTTTTTTTCTTCCTGTAATACTTTCCTTTAATTCTTTGGTTTTTAAACAAAATTTTTATTCTCTTTTTTATTATTTGCATTTTAAAAATGCACATGCACATGCACATGCACATGCACATNATTATTTTTTTTTTAAAACGTTAACACATTGTAAATTAAAATTAAAATTAAATCCAGAGTTTTATTCTCTTATTTTAATTTATTAAATAATTTTATTTGAGAATTCAGGTAGTGTTTTAATTTTTTTTTGAATAAACTTTATAAAGATGCCGGAAATATTTGATTAATAGTTGACTATCATTAACGAGTAAGAAAGGTAAATGATACTATGAGAGAGGTTACCCAGTTGTCCACGACTCTGGAATAATGATCAGTCCTTTGTAAAAGAAGGTGGACTAGGTAGGTGGTGAAGAGGGGAAACTGTGGAGAGAATGGTAGAGAATGGGGGGAAAGAAGAGGTAGATCCAGTGTCTCTAACGATTATTAAATGCATGGATGATGAGAGTCTTCTTTGTGAATCGTTACAAAACGTACCACGATTATGCCAACAATATATATATATATATAGTAAATAATAGTAGAAACTATATATAAAGTTAGTTGTGTGAATATTTACCTGGATCTTTCATCGTCTTCCTTGTAGTACTTTCACTCATGAAACTCACCAAATGATTCTATTATGAGAAACATTTTTCTTCTTTTCTTTCAAACCTTTATTTCAAAGATGAATACAAAGATAAGAAAATAATAAATATATTTGTTCGTTAATTAATGTATAGAATATCAACAAAAAATGTTGATTGTATTAAAGGTACAGTTAACTACTTTAATTAAATTTTTAATATATTTTATTCTAACAAATATTTAGAGAAAAATATTCTAACTAATGGGTTTGAGTTAATTCAATAATAAGAGAGTTTATTTTAATGAATGAACAAATATTTTAATAAATGATTTGAGATTAATTTAACTATAAATTTAGATTTGTATTTTCATTAGTTTTATTCTTGTAGTTTAAATTCAATTTGTTAATAATATGATTTCTTATATTTTAATAGAACAAAAAATATTGTAACAAATGCATTGAAATAATTCATCAATAACAGAGCAATAATAATAATAATAATAATAATAATAATAATAATAATATAAATAATAGGTAAATAATTATTTTAATTAATTGCATATACAAGTATTATTGTTATTTAAATTCAATTTTAATAATTAATTTAAGAAATTATATTTAAAGGAATTAAAACAGATGTTTGATTAGTTAACATAAAACAAACCATAACATTTTTCACCACATTAATAATTTATTTATTATCACACACATATGTATTTAATATACACACACACACACATACATATTTTTTATTTTTATTTTATTTTATAACAGTGAGAGTATCTTCTCACGTTCTTTCATGCAACATAAATCTATCCCATGGTTTTCACTATTCATCATCTCCAGACACGTTGTCATATGTTGTATACACATATAAGAAAAAGACAGAAGAAAGCTTGAAGAAGATGTAAAAACAAAAAACAGATAGAGGAGAGGGAGGAAATAAAAATAATAAAATAAAATAACTGTTGGAATTTCACTGTAGAAGTTGAAGCTGAAGCAACACCAACTTGGTTGGCATAAACGAATGAATAAAAACTTTTGGTTTTTCGTTCTTATGGTAGTTTAGAGATTATGGTGATGGTGCAACCTTGCATCATGATGCATATCTAAAACCTTCAAGATGTCAGTTACTTAACTGACACTTGTATATCATCCTTTATTCAATGATTTTATTAGTTTTTTTATTTCATACTTCTGCTTCAGAGAAACTACAATGTTGTTATTGTCAAAATCTTGAAAGATAATCATCAGTTTATTTTAATTTTATATTTTTTTATAATTAATAAAAGATAAGTGTGATTGAATGATGCATACGATGATTTAGAATATTTGTTTTATTTTATTGGAAAGTATATGAATTTTATTTCTGATTATTTTATTAACGTATTACAATTGTTTTATTTATTTATTTATATTCTTGGGTGACAGAATAATTATTGTTAATTTAATATAAAAATCTATACAAAAATATTTAAATGCATAATAAAGTTTATTAAAAATATTACAAATAGTTGTTCCAAAGTTTCAATTGTAGAAAAAATTATTGGTAATTATTATTATTTTTAATGAATTAATTCAATATTAAATATTACTTGTCCCATAATTGATTTCAAAAATAATTTAATAAAAATTTAATATTTATTTAAATTAAAAAACTGTGTGTAGGGAAAAGAAAAATAATCATTTGTTTTGTATCATATGAAATATAATAATGCTGGTAGAATAGATTGAATATTTAAACCATGTCGAATGATTTTTAAATACCCGTTGTTTGTTAAAGATTATGCTGGTAAACTAAACGGTACTATTATCGGATATATGTGATTAAAAAATATCCTATAACCTATTGCATTTATTTATTTATAAAAATAGATACACACATCTACACAGAATATGTACACATGTCATTGTGTGAGTTAGTAATCGTATTTTTATTTAAATACATTTGTTAGAGTTGCAATAAAATAATTCCTTACTTGGTGGTGTGTTTGAAACACAAAGGACAATGAAATTTGATAGCAAAGCTTTGCTAGGTTTTCCAAGTTAGAAAAATTCATTCCCTTATACTTTCTTTCTATTTTTTTTTAGAATAAGGTTTGATTGAGAGAAAGAATAGAAAAATTGAGTAAGTGTTTGTCTGGTGAAGAAGATATTGAGAGAAAAAATGTAGAAATGTCGATGATTCAGATGAGACTGGTGAAAAGAGGAGATAGGAAGAGATGTTAGAAGAAAGAAAAAAAAAAAAGGGTGAAGCAAGTCTCGAGACTAGAAATCCAGAGGGAGGAAGATGGAATGAAAGAGACACAGAAGATACTCAAGGCCGTACTAGAGACCGAATTAGATTTCTCATTCTCTGATCTTCTATCCTATCTTCATCTTCATCTTCTTCATCATCTTCATCTACTTCATCTCCTTCATCTTCTAGGAGAAAGAAACTCGTCAAATATTGTTCGTTGAAATCTTCTCTCTCTCTCAGTTTTGCAACTCTTCGATTTTTTCTTTCATCAAGAAAAATCTTACGCAAGTTAAGAACCTCTTCTACGAAAACAGATATTTTAAATAAAGTTTATTCCTATAGTGATAAAAATAATGATCCAGAAAGAAAAACAGAGGATAGTTTTTTCTATTTTTTAAAATAGATATTTGTTTGAGAAATTATTTGTGAGTCTATTTTAGTCATCAGTTATTTTTCTTTTTCTTATTTATTTCCAAGATAATTATTTTCTTTTTGTTAATTATTGATCACATTTTATTTTTATTATTTTTATTAATTTTATTCATTAATTTTACTCATTAATTTAATTCATAAATTTAATTCATAAATCTAATTCATAAATTTAATTCATAAGTTTAATTCATAAATATAATTCATAAGTTTAATTCATAAATATAATTCATTAATTTAATTCATAAATCTCATTCATAAATATAATTTATTATTTTCATTCATAAATTTCAATGAATTACAGGTGTTTATAAAATTACAAAAACAAATAGAAAGAAAAATCCTAAAACAAATCCCAAAACATTATAAAATTTTTCACAAATATAAATAATTCTATTGATTAATAAAATAAAATAATAATAATTAAAGAAATACTATTACAGCAATACATAAGATGCAACCTAACAGGTATCATTTAAATTGTAACTCAATCTGTAATACGATATTTCAAATAAATAACAAAATAATAGATAAAAATAGAATAAATAAACGTTCTAATAAAACAAAATTCTCTCTGCCCTTTTTCCCTCTCATAGAAAATAAAAAAAATAAATAAAAAACCAAGTAAAGGGTCTCGTGCTTGGTGGCGTTAAGGAAGCTGTTAAAGGACCGGTTTGCATGGTTGTTAGTTGGAATAAAAAATAAAATAAAATAAAAAATAGTTAGTAGAGAAAATACACGAGAGTTTATGCAGTCTGCTTGATTCAGTTTATTTGTGTTGAAGAAAATAAGCAGAGAAGAAGAGAGTAGAGGTGTTGTGAGAGAAAAAGGATGAGAAAAAGGTGGAGAAAAGGGAGGAGTGAAGGGAAGTAAAAGAGGAAGAAGGAATAGGAGAGTAACCATTCTAAACTGCGTTATGCTTCAGGTGCAACATTGCCATCTTCGAAGGTCACGATCGGCAAAGTATCTTAATTATAGATCGTTGAGAGTACGATAGTTGTTACTTATTTTACCACCACCAATACTACCACTACTACTACTATTACTTACTGATTTATTTACTAGTAGTTATGATACTAAATACTAATACCAGTACTGGCAAACTACGATGGGAAGTCATTAATTAACAATCCAACCTTTTGATTATTTTTTTCCAAACTATACCTTTTTTTTATCTCGAGTTTCTTATCTCCCAAAGATGGTAGATGAAAGTGTATGTAAGATAATAAATTGTCTTTAATCTTGAATTTTTTTTTAAAGATTATTTTTAGATTTATTTACATATGCCTGTGTGTGTTGTGTGTAAGAAGTGTTTGAGCAGATAAATAGATTAATATAATGTTAAATAATATTTAGTTTTGTTAAGGATAATTCTAAATTGATCCTAACTTATCCAGGTATCTCGAATTGATGATAATTTTGATTGGACTAAGCATGGGAATTGATTAGTTTCGGTTAGTGTACTTCAATTTAGTACAATTTAGATTAATTATTATTGTTACTGTTATATTTTTTTTTTGGATAATACAGATAATGCAGATGATGCAGATGTTTATTTTTTACGTTTACAATATTTTTCACTTTCTTTCTTATTTTTTATTTATTTTATTTTTTTAATTGAAGCATAATTTAAATCATTTATAAGTTTGGAAACTACAAAACGGGTGTTTATGATTAGCCTCTTCGGCTATTCGATGCCTGTTTCATAGATTCCAATCTAATAAAAAGAAATTACTAGCATATAAAATAATTTTATTTATTTATTAAATATTATTTGCAAGTATTGATACTTGGGATTTGAAAAATTAGGTCAATTTTAGATACATCGATGAATATAAATTGATTTAATAAGTTTTGATTGATCCTGTATAAAAGAGAATAATAATAAACTCAATGGGTTGTTGAAAGTAAAAGCAAAAGACCCCGACAGATTATGCAAATGTTGTTATTTCTGTGAGAGGCTACGTTTATGGCAATCAGATCAAGGAGAAGAGTTACATATTACATATTCTTCTCTTTGGATTTAAACTAGTCTGGTGAAAGAAATTGCAGCATCGATAAATCGATTCTCCTTTACCCTTTAGTTTTTACCTTTTATATTTCTCTTTGGTCCTTTTTAGTTAACGAATGAGAGGAGTCTGTGTAACACATGTGTATCTTTCCCCTTCTCTTTCCCATGAAATGAGAGAAAGAAAAGTTTACCAAATTCGGTAAGAATAAAATACGTCCTTCGTTAGTCTTCGTTTGTGATACATTTTTATCGATTACGTCAGTTTTCTTTCTTTTAATTCATTTTAGTATAATTCCTTTTATATTTCAAACGATAATTGGAAGATAGGAGGGTTTAGTTTTTATTTAAAAATTTATTTAGGAATGTAAAGATACTTTAAATATTTTTATTTCATGATTTTGTATTTATTTAATTATTTTCATTTGAAATTATTTGATTATAAGTTAAACTATAATATGTAAAAATATTGAAACATATTTACAAGATCATTTAACACATAACTAGTGTATTCAAATGTTATTTAAACGTTAAATCATTTTTATATAAAATTTATCTCTCTACAATTTGGTTACATAAGATTTGCTATAGTTATTCAACAGTTTAGAACTTTCTCAACTTATCAAGCTTCTTTTCTACAGGAATATCCATAAACAAACTCTGAGAAATTTCATCAAATTCAAATGAAATATGAAAATTACTTTTCCATTTGATTTCTTGTTTTTACAAATTGCTAATAAAATTGAAGGGAATGGAAGTGATATGTGTTTTCTATCTGAGAGTCTGTTCAATTTCTTTGATGTATATGTGTTATTGATATTCAATATACATGTGTATGTGTATGTGTGTGTGTGTGTGTGTGTGTATGGCAAAAGATCATACTTTAGATGAAGTATGATATTACAAGTAACTTCCTATGTTCTCTTTTGTATGAATTGTGTACCACAATATTACTACTCGATCCATGATTTCATCGTGGGAGAGATGAACTCGAGTATAGTTTGCTAAAAGAATGAAACAAATAAAGAAAGATAGAAAGAAATCAAAGAAAGAGAACCGTTGCTTGGGTTGGCTTATAGTCAACGACCTTTTCGTATCTTACACAGAATCCTCCTTCTCCTCCTTGTGAAAGAATGGGAACGTGTCGAATTTGAGATGAAGAAGAAGAAGATGATGATGATGATGATGATGATGATGATGATGATGATGAGATGAAATGTTCTTACGTGATTCTTCACTTCAAAGAATTTGTTCTTTTAAAAAAGAGAACTAGTTACCATTCAATATTGATCGAATATATTTATATTCCTTTTTTTTTGCTTGTTATATTTATTTAAAAAAAAAATTTTCTTTTTTCTCCATAATATTAGGTTGGTGGATAAATAATGTCGGATTTTTCCATTGAATCGTATGTAAAATTGCGACATTTTTTTTCCACCATGGGAAAATTGAAAAAATTGAAAAAATTTGAAGAAAAATTTTTTTTTTTAATTTAATTTTATTTTTAAAATTACTTAAAGCGGTAGTATTCAAACGTTTGATCGAGTTTTCATCTTCTGTTAAATAGTATCATTTTACTAAATCCCATTTATGTTTGTCTATAAAAAAAAAATCTTTGAAAATAACTTCCGGCGAGAAGAGATTTTCTAGCTCGTTCGACAGAATCCACTTGATCCAGATTTTAAAATATACATTAGTAAACACAAAGACATATATATAATCTATACACACATATATAACACACATTATGAATATTTCCTTTCTCCCCTTACCCTTCTCTCCTCTCTCTCTCTCTCTCTTTCTCTCTCTTTGACGTTCTTTCTCTTTGAGTTCGTCGTCCCTTTTTCTGTCCTATCTAACTAGGTCAATGAGTTTACGTAAAATAAAAATGTCACTTATTTGTGAAACCTCTAAACATCCATGAAATATAGTCTGTATTTCTAATAATAATATAAAGAAAATTTATTATCTTTAATAGTAAATGACAAAACATATTAATCACGAATTATTATACTCTTATTAAAATCAACTTGATTTTTTAATTAATGTATTAAAGTTTTGTTATATTTATTTGTAAATAAAATCATTGAGATAGAATAAATAAATAATGATAGTAAATATTTAAAAAGATAATATTAAAATATTATTTTAAATAAATATTAAGTTTGTCAAGTATGAAATGAAGCAAAAAATGCATGTAATTAAATACAATTTTGCTTTATTTCATACTTGACTATTTAATATATAGGAATTTATTTTATTTGTGTAATAGTTAAATAAAATTTGGTAGATCTATCATCTTTGAAGATCAATCAATCGATCGAAAAATTATGCAATTACGTGTAGAATTTTTAATTGAATGCATTCAATGATGTCCTTCCTTAACTTCCTGTGCATTCGATGAATACACACCTCTATTAACTCTTCCGTTAGAATATTATTACTTCCGTTATATTATCTTCCTCTTTTTTTAATTTTATTTTATTTTTCTTTCCTTTTTTTTTTATATTTATATCTCCTATTCAATGATTTCGAGTTACATAATAGAAAGAATCAAGGTACATTGTGTAATGAAAACTTTTATATACTTTTACCATAATTAAAAAACTTCTAATAAATATTATTTAATAAATGAGTTGATTGGTAAAAAAGTGTTGGATCTTTTTATTTATTTGTGAGGTAAAATTAAGGATTATTATTTATTAAAATTAATATTTTTGTTTGTTTTCTTTCTCGTTTAAATCTGTAATATTTTAATCTCATTTTTATGTCTCTTAGCCTCTTGACCTCCAAAGTAATTTAATGGGTTCATATCTACAAAAATTCGCATAATCTTTCGATTATAGATTATTTATAAATAGAATTTTATAAATATTTAATATCGTATTTAATTTTGAATCAAATTATGTTGGTCTTGTGTTGAAATGAGTACTCTTGTTTATATTTTAAAGAAAAATAATACTTGCATCAATTATACATAAATAAATAAATTAAATAAATAATATAATGATTTATCCAAATTTTGATACCACAAATAATTATTCTATGCACTTAATTTTATTTTCAAATAAATAATTTGTATGCAGTTTATTTTTTAACGAGATGATCAAATGTAGAAGAAACATAATCAAATTATGTTGGTCTCATGTTGAAATGAATACTCTTGTTTATATTTTTAATAAAACAAATACTTGAATCATTCATTCATAAATAAATTAAATAAATAATATAAATAATTGATCTAAATTTAGATACCACAAATAATGTGCATGCAATTTATTTTGTACGTGGTATCAAAACATAGAAGTATGATTAATTTAAATTAGTTTCTTGTTGAAATGAGTACTCTTGTTTATATTTTTAATAAAACAAATACTTGGATTATTCATTCATAAATAAATTAAATAAATAATATAAATAATTGATCCAAATTTTGATACCACAAATAATTATTCTATGCATTTAATTTTATTTCTAAATAAATAATGTGGATAATCAAATCATGTTGGTCTCTTATTGAAATGAGTACTCTTGTTTATATTTTAAATAAAACTAATACTTGGATCATTCATTCATAAATAAATTAAATAAATAATATAATAATTGATCCAAATTTAGATACCACAAATATTTGTATTCACATATTTTTGTTTTGTAGAAATCATATCTATGCAATTTAATTTTCAAAAAGATAATCAAACATAGAAGAAACATAATCGAATCGTGTTAGTATTCTTGTTATAAATATACCTTTTTATTATTATTATTTGATTTTAAATTTGATCTTTCATCAATTAGAAAACTTAAATCCAAGTTAGATGATTTGTGGGTAGGATGTTGAGTTTGTTTCTGGATGGTTCTTATGAATGGCGAAAGGGAAACGAAATTATTCGTTAAAGCTTATGCTATTTTCAGAAGATAAGTTCCTGTGTACGAACACCAAGCAAGGTGGTGCTATATGGGGTAACATTCGTTGAATTCATATCTCTGTCAGTGAACTCTCTCTCTCTTTCTCTCTCTCTACTTTTTTTTCCTCAATTATTTTGATTATTAATAATTCAGTATTCGATTAGATTCGTTTGATCAAAGTTTCACTAACAAAGATTCCAATTATTTTGACATATATTTAATACAAAATACACACACACACTTATAAACAATTTAATTAATATTAACTCTCTTAAATGCAGATATTTTTATGGTCAATAATTATTTAAACATTTTAAAGATCCCCTTAAAAAAGTATGAACAAAATTTTCTCAAATTTTCTTAAACACTCCTAGGTTTGAAAATCATAAAAAAAAATATTCATTCTTCGTTTGACGTACCTTTTTAATCATTCACATCACGTTTGGTACTTCGTAGGGACAATGACAATAAAAAAAAAAAACCTTTTAACACTTAAAACAAGAAGGTATGTCAAATGATGATAAAAGAAATTCGAATTGATTGTAGATTTTTTATATACACACTTACACACTTACACACTTACACACATGTACAAATATGTACAAATATGTACATACACGTGCATATAAATGATGCAATTTCTAAGGAAACAATGTGATGTAGCGCCAGGGTTAAAACTGAATACAAATCACGTTCTCAAAGATGATGACAATGATGGTGAATGGTGATGGGGTATGGTGTATGGGGTATGTTGTGTGATAGTGGTGGATGATTGTAATGGTGTAAAGCTTCGTGAGTCAGCTCACACCTTAATCCAACCATCACCACCACCATCACACCATCACCACCACCACTATCACACCATCAAACCACCATGTAAAGGTTCAACTATGGCACGCGTTTGCCTCGAGCCAAGTTATTAGCATTAACGAGACGATGTGGTACGTTTACACGAAACATAGTCATCTCTTTAGAACTTTATTGAATTTTTTTTATCTCTTTCTTTTATAATCTTTATTATTGATCAATTGATTGATTGATTGAACGAAAGGAATACGTGGTTAATTTAATAGATTGTATGTAGTCTTTAAATTCAATATTCAGAAGAAACAATAATCAACGTGATTTGATTTGTTAATAATTGTTTATTAATTTTTTAATTATCATAATAGCTCTCTATTTTTGGTTTCTTTAAATATAATTTTGTCTAAGAGGTTTATTAAGGTTTAATGATTTTTTAAGAGGTATTAAACACGTGTAGTTGTTTTTATTTTTATTCTGTTTATGTTGATATACTTTTTCTTTTATAAAATTAATATAAAAGTTTATAGATTTTAATTAAAAGAAATAGAAATTATTAGAGTACAATTAATAAATAATACAACTATTAAATTGTGTTAATAATTTTGACAAAATATTAATATTATTTGAAACCCACATGTATTTAAGTGATCAATCATTTTCTTCCAAAAAAAAAATACAAAAACTAACCATCATTATAGTTAAACTCGAATAGACAAACAAATTGGCTGTTTGCCCTGATGGAACTCGAGCACAGACGACAGGAATTCTTCAAACAATTTTTATCTTTTTTTTTTAAGAAAATAGGATGAAAAAAGAGAGTATCTGTGTGTGTGTAAAGATGAGAAAGAAAGATTAGAGGAAAGTAATTAAACATAATTGTTGTAGAAAATGATAGAAATAAAATAAATCAATTTTAAAAGGTTTTCAACATTCCAATAACATGAAGAAACACATATTCTTGTCTGAAAGTTTTCTTCACATGTGTGTGTGTGTGTGTTTATGTGTGAGGTTTCCTCTTTCTTCTGCCATTCGTTTGGAATGCACCAAAAATAAATTCACCCCGACTATGCGCCATTTTGGTAAGCGTGTTCCCTTCAGGCTTATTCTATTTCTCTTTCTCTTTCATTTTCATTTTCATTCTTATCCTTTTTTTATTTTTTTTATCTACATTTATCAGATCCTTCTATGTCTTCTTCATTTTATCATAAAACAAACATAAGTACTTGTTCATTTATTTTTTATTTTTATTTTACATTGAACCCCACTGTCAGTTTGATTTGTTTTTTTTTTATATTGTTTATAATTTTATTTATTATGGGAAATAATAAGTATGTGTGTATTGTGTAATTTGAATGATTAAATAATAATTATATTAAATAATGAATAGGAGTAAAATAATTTAAATTTAATACAATTGATTGTATAAATTATAATCAATTATTAATTAAATAATTCACAAAGAAAATTGACTTTCACGTTGATCTGGAAACTACACACACTTAACTTGTTTAATATTAAATAATTGAAAACCATATTACCATGTGAAATAGTTCACAATCCTTTCTAATGAATCACGTACCAAATAATCATAAAAATAATAATAATTATAATAAAAATATCGAAAGAATTTTCTGACTCATTCGATACATTTTAAATTTCAATTTAAAAATCACCACACCAAACACTTATGCAACGATAATAAAAATAAAATCTTTCGAAATAAGATTGAACGAGGTGTAAGACAACACGTGTTTCTGATCTGTCAAAACACAACCCACGTGGTTAAATGATTTAACGAAATAAACAATAATTAATAACATAAAAAATAAGTAAAATTGGTAGTTAAATTAAACGTGAATGTAATTTGATTTATATTTCAATTTTTTTGGTGTTTTTTGGTCGAGGAATTATTTAGGTTGTCAAATTTGAAGTGGAGCAAATTTTAATTTGATTATATGGATTTTTTGATTCATTTCATACTTGACAATGTAAATCATTTTTTTTTATTCGAATGATTGGATAATATTTGATAATAATTTCTTAAGAGATCATTCTATCTTTCACTGTTTTATTATTTATAATATTTTTAATTAAACAAAAAAAGAAATAGATTTCAATAGGAATTAGGTAAAACATTTTTCATATTTTTATTATTCTCATTCGATAGATTTTATTCTCGTTCGAGTTAGGCTAGGCTTGCTATAAAGTACTCTTTTACGTAAGATTTGATAGCCAGTTAAAGAGATAGGAAAAAGAAATAATAATAATAAATAAGAATTAAGTATAAAATAAATGTTGGTTTCGTTTAATGTGTTTTGAAAACGTTGAGTAATCTGATTATCGATTATGATTACACAAATTGTTATTAAAAGATTATTTATTTAATTCTTAGATGTTAAATAACAAAATATATTATTCCATTGTTTTGATTAATGTTGAATTATTTAATAGATTATAATTCAAAGAAATGTATTTAAATTATTGAACTGTTGTGACCTCCTCTTTCTTGTAAATGAAAATCACTTTGATAGGAAGATCTATGAATGAAATTATCTCTTTTCGTGGGAGAAAAATAGAAACAATTGCATGGAAGAAGAGGGGGGAATGAAGAAAATAATTAAGAATAAATAAATGGAATTAGAAATATACTTTTTTCACACAATAATACAGATTAATTTAAAGATTAATTTTCTAAGTGATTTTTAATAATAAAATTCTAATTTATTGAATAAACAATCCACAATTGTTATAAATATCTTACAGATTATTTAATTTTTTTTTTCATTTATTTATTCCATAAAAATAATTTGTTGTTCTTTTCTTAAAAAGATATTAGATTGGAAACTATGAAACAGGCATTGAATAACCAAAAGGGCTAACCAAAAATATTTGTTTCATAGTTTCCAATCTAATAACTATAGAAAACTATGAAACAGGCGTTGAATAGCCTAACAGGCTAACCAAAAATGTCCATTTCATAGTTTCCATCTTAATAAATGTATGATATCAAGTTTTCACATGACAATGTGAAACTTTATTAACCCAACAAATTATTTTTACATGTGTGTATGTGTGTTATGTATGTCTCTTTGAATGTAGATGAAATTTTCTCGTGATTTAACTTGGCAAAGGAACCATGGTTGCTTTCATTGTTACGTTCACCGACGATGACTCCTCGTTCAATGACTTTTCACTTCTCTTCTTCCTTCAATTTTACCTCAAGTTTCACGATTACGATGTTTTATACTCTGTTAGGTAATAATACTCCCTGCCAAAGTATTCGATAGAGAAGGTGAGGTGTTTGAGAAGTTGTAAAAAAAATAATATTTGATGTAAAGAAAAAAGAGAGTTGGGTGATAGAAAAAATAATTGTCAAAGTTTTACTCACCAATTAAATGCAGAATATCCTACAATTTATTTTTCCTCAATCAATCTAATGTATTAATAAATATATAAATAATAGGTAGGATCAGAAAGTAATGTCGTTTATGAAGATTTATTCAGCAAATTTTTTCAGAGTTGAGTTTTAAGTTTGTTCTTTCTCCCCAAAAGCAAAAAGAAAGATTAAGACATTAGTTTCTGGTCTACCTAATTAATAAAACAATATTAAATAAATACAGAAATGAATTAGTTTGATTTTGGTTTTTGTTTTTTTGGAAGAAGAATTGTTTTGGAAATGAGAATATCTGAGAGAAGATCTCTAATCATAGATTGTCTTGAGGAGCTTAACTTGTTAAGTTTTAGTTAGTTTGGTTTTGTTGTTGCGTTAGGAAACTATGAAAGAAGAAATACTGAATAATTCAGGCAGTGACCGTATCGAGTGACGTCACTATAGTATTCAGTCGGTGGACGGTTCAGGGTGAGCAACCATGCGAAACCCCATCCGCTTAGACTGGTCGCTGAAAATTTTCAGCTTTCCGTAGAAATTCAACATTTACTTTGTTTGAAGAGAGTATCTTTGCTTTAGCTGTCTTTTTGTGTTTGATAAGATTCTTGAACTATTCGATTTCGTGTTTAAAAACATATGTTTTATTCATGAATTTTTTGTTAACATAATTATTATACAAGTTTAATCAATATACTTTGTTTACGTCAAATAACACGTGGGTAGTTTTGGTAGTAATTTAGTTAAAATAATCTAAAATATGTGTTATTTATTTTTTTAAATGACACATTATAGTTTTGTTAGTTATTCTAATTAATTAGAATTTTATTTTGATATGTTTTGTATTTTTTGAAGTGGTCATTTGGTAGGAATAAGTGTAAAGTAAGTTTTTAAATTACCACATGTCAAATAGCACGTGTGTAGTTTTGTTTACAATTTAGTTAAAGTAATCTAAAATGTGTGTTATTTAATTTTTTAAATGAAAGATTATAGTTTTGTTAGTTACCCTAATTAATTAGAATTTTATTTTGATATATATATTTTTTTTTAAATGGTCATTTGATAGCAACAGATGTAAAATAGGTTTTTAAACTTACCACGTGTTTTCCAATAACACATTTAATTTGTTTACAATTTGGTTAAAATAATGTAAAATGTGTATTATTTATTTTTTTAAATGAAAGATTATAGTTTTGTTAGTTACCCTAATAGATTAGAATTTTATTTTGATATATATTTTTTTTTTGAAATGGTCATACTTGGTAGGAATAGGTGAAATGAAGTTACCACGTTTTAATGTTTCCTTTAATTTATTTTTACTTCGTTCCTTTCTTTCTCTAATGATTCGAGATAGAAAATTTTTCCCAAGATTGGATCGAAATCAGTTTCTTTTTATTTATTATTTTTTTTTTATAGTATCACGCGAAACAATTCGACCGTGCGAGATCTTCTGAACTTGGAAAGCGTTGCTCCACTTTCTGTCGCATGTGCATTTAAACTACGACACATGTCTGTGAAAATAAAAACATAATAGATTTTTCACGTGTGCAATAAATGGTCTTTTGATAAATCAAAAATATAAATCCAAAAGTTATAAGCTGGTCTATGCAATTCATTCATTTTTATCATTCTTAAAATATTTGTTGTGTTTAAAAATTGTGCATAAGTTGCATCAATCCACTCTACATATTTTCTTACATATTAAATTTTAAATTAGAGGATAAAATAAATTTAATTAGACACTGTACACACTTTTTAATAAGTTCCAGGTTTAATTCAATTCTCAATAAATTTTTACTCCAAAAAATAAATGCATTGCAAGATGCACAAAGTGCATCAACCCACTCTACATATTTTCTTACATAACAAAAATAAAAATAAACTTATTCCAACATTGTACACATTTTATGATCAAATAAAATCCACACAATCGTTTCAAAATCTAATCAAAAAAAAAAAAAAAGAAACACAAAACCGATTATCAAATTTACACACATCTAAACCATATCCATTCTCTTATTTAAATTAATTCTCCTCGATATTTGTTTTAATAAATAAAACAAGAATGAAAACCTAAAGGAATTGAAACAAATTCTTTTTTTATTTAATCAAGAACTTGTAAGGGTTGAGTGTATTGGTAAATAAATAAAAAAAAGAAAGAAGTTAGCATAAAAGAAGGATTATATTTCAACATACTTTGAAATTGGTTTGTTGTGTTATGTTGCTTTGATCCTGACGATTGCTGTTATCATTCTTGGACCATCACCGGATATCTCGCAACTCTTAAGAACACTTTTTCCCGTCATTGTATGGAAATGTCAGAAAGAAATCTTTCACGTGTGTTCATTTTCAAGATCCATTCTCTCTGTTTGTTGTAGTGTCTCTCTTAAAAGCTATTTTATTTCTTTTTCAACTATTATACAGAATTATTCAAAAGTTCTTATCTATTACAATAATCATCTAATTTAATAAACATTTAATATTTTATTAAAAAAAAAATATTTATTAAGTTGTTGAACAAAGAAATGTCAGATTATTTTCATTGAAGTGTGACCACAAAATTTGACATTGTTTTTCTTCCATTCAACCAAATATTTTATAAATTATTTATTTGGTGGATAAAAAGTGTCGAAGGTTCTTCATTGAATTGTGATACAAACTTTGACATTTTTTTTTCCACCAATAAAATTTATTAATGAAACTTTTGATTCATCCTGTACTTTCTGCTTATTCTAATTTCTCTCTTCTTTTTTTTTATATTTTTTTCTTATTTATAATCCAAAGATTTATGCTAAATCCTATCCATTGTTCGTTGAGAGTAACTCAGCATAGTCATTTTCATTATTAATTCAACACAGTATGATCTTTGTATGTTTGGTTTTTTAAATAAACAAACAACTCGATTAGATTTTATTTTTCCTACTTGGGTTGATGGTACATTTGTTTATTTGTTGTGATGAATATATTTTTGTGTTATTTAAATTGGAAGAAATAGTTAATAGGATTATGACAAATCATTGAATGTATTTTAATGTTTATTTCTTTAGTAAAATTAGATTCAATCGAAGATAGTTTTATTGTAAATGTATATTCGTTCTAAATTCTATTACATTAATTCCGTTTCATTTGTAATAGTATTTGTATGGTGTTTCAAAAGTGTGTGTGTGTGTGTGATCGACACTCCCGTGTGAAAATCTCCCACGTGAGGTGAAACATGATATTAACGGCATCTTATTTAATGTGTGTTAGTGTTAAGAACACATACGTGTGTGCCTCTATAAAATAATTCACTCATTCATATATTTAAATATATTTTATTCGAGATATTAATTTAATTATTGTATAAAATATATTTGTTGTATTTTTATTACATCCAACTTTTATTTATTATTTTAATAAAAATATTACAAATATATTTTTTATAATAATTAAATTAAATCAAGAATGATTTATCTGATTGTAGTAAAATTATATTTCATTCATTCATAAATCCAATCTTTGTAAATTCAATCTTTCCTAACTCTAAATATTTTTTATTTTATAAATAATCATAAACAAACATTGAACTTAATAAAAATACAACAAATATATATTTAACAATAATTAAATTAAATCAAGAATGATTTATCTGATCGTAGTAAAATTATATTTCATTCATTCATAAATCCAATTTTTCTAAAATCAATTTAAAATATCAGAACAATTAATCATTTTATATTGATTA
This sequence comes from Mischocyttarus mexicanus, assembly GCA_023678845.1. NCBI lineage: Eukaryota > Metazoa > Arthropoda > Insecta > Hymenoptera > Vespidae > Mischocyttarus > Mischocyttarus mexicanus. Next base: position 198,342 of record JACGTP010000058.1, on the reverse strand, counting down.
AATATTTTTTAATATATCATATTAACATTCTTCTTTTTATTTAATATTTTTCAGGAGTGCCAATCGTTGAAGGAGGATAATAAAAAATTGCAGAATGCATTGACGTTAAATCAAGTGCCACATGTCCAAGTGATCGACAATGTTTTTCTTCAGACTCAAATTGAAACACTTCATTGGCAACTTAAACAGGTGATTATCATCTTCATCTTCATCTTCATCTTCATCATTATCATAATCTTTATAATTATTATTAACATTGAAAAATATAATAGAAGACTTGGTAGAAGAAAAATTGATAAAATTTCAAACAAAAAAATACAAAACAAAACTTGTTCACCTTGCTCCAATTATTCGATATCGTGACACCTGTTGTAAGTTGTAAGTTGTAAGTTGTAACCAGTAAAAGGTATATACCAATGAAGTTATTTAATCGGATTTCCCTCTCGTCTTTCCTTCCTCGTTGAAGCATGATTTCACCGTTCCGGTGTTAAATTCGTCTTTTTATCTCCCCCTCTTATATCGTCCTTGCATTCTTCAACATTCTCACGAATATTCCTTACCTTCAATCCATTTAATTATTTTTTCTTCTAATTAATATACAAACCTTTAGTTCCAATATTTTACTTAAAATCTTATCCAAAAACAAATTCTACAAAAACTATATTAAAATTACAATCAAAAATCATTGTTTAAATTTAATTATTATAAAAATAATTTATAAATATTATAAATATTATTAATAATTTATATAATAATTTATAATTTATAAATATTGTCAAGTATGATATGGAGCAAATTTCAATTCAATTATTACATATTTTTGCTTCATTTCATACTTGACAACTTAATAATTTGAAATCTTGTCTAAACATTTTGAAATAGAAGATATTTTAATTATTTATATTCTTTGAGAATACATAATCTTTAGAAATAATTGTTTTGTTGATAGATCGAATCAAATAAACAAATGTATCGATCATTGATGGAAGAAGTGGCACGTTTTTTGGACCGAGCCCATAAAAGTCTGATTATTCTTCACGAGAAGAATAATTCTAAAGACAATAAAAGTAATAATACTCGTGTACCAAGAAGTAGAAGCGTTCATGCAGTTGATACAACTGATTGTTCACCTAATCGTGGAATTTCAACAACATTATCATCCTCATCTGGATCATCATCTTCATCATCATCATCGTCATCTCGTTTTACCAGAGCCAAATCTGTCAATCAGATTTCAGGTGGTTCTGCATTTCGTGAATTCACTTGGTCTGTTTTACGACGTAATCAAAATACTAATTTGGATAATAAACAACAACAATGCGATGAGTCTTTTCAGGATGATAAGAAAACCATGACAGATGATGTGTCTTATATGAAACCTAAACAAATGGAATTAAATCCAGACGATGTACCACCAGAAAAATTATCCCAGGAAGCATTTAGGTATTGAAATATTTATCAATTAATAAATATACAAATAAGTTTCCTCTGTTTTTAAATAACAAACTTAACAAAGATTTATTATCCAAGAAATCAATTCAAAATATTGTGTCCTATCATTTAACCAATTATTCATAATAAAATATAAATTAATTATTATATCTGACAATTTGTATTTTGTCAAACAGTGGAAACTTATTTGTACAACAATATTAAATAAATTAAAATTGTTTTGTTTTTTGAATGAATATTAGGTTGTCAAGAAATAGAATATAGATTAATGCATGTAATTAAATAGAAATAGAAATATAAAATAATGAA
>JACGTP010000058.1:162782-178942 GCA_023678845.1 Mischocyttarus mexicanus | reverse complement strand
TTAACTTGTGTTTTAGGATGATTTACATTTGAAGTATCAGTCATAATTTCTTTAATGCAAAAGTGATCAATGAAAATAATTTAATAATTATTTATTAAATTTATTATTTATACAGGACAGGATTTTGCTGTTCAGGGAAATATTTATTAGAAAGGTATTACCTTAAGGTTTTGGTATACGTTATTTGAATTATTTTATATATGATTTTATATAAATTATTTATTGGTATTGCAATGTATATTTTGCTTTCTGTGAAAAATATATTAGAAATATATTTTAATTATTAGAATTATTAGAATTATTAGAATTATTTTAGATATAATTTAATATAAATTATTTAACATTGCAATGTTAATTTAGCAATGTATACTTTATTTTGTGAAACAATATAACAGCAAAGATATTATTAGAAGAAATATATTTAAGTGTATAACTTAGAATATAAAATTAATAATAAAATCTTGATTAACATTAGATTTTATTCTATCCCATACTTTGACGTGAATAGAATAAGAATCAAAAGAATGATACTTCCTTAAGAGATTGTTTCATTATAGTTTCTGTTACCAGTCAAGGACGAAGAGAATTCGAAAGTGTGCAATCAAAGTTTCAGTGAGGTTCTCTAACTTTGAATATAGATACGATGTTATCGATAATCAATATATAGTTGATTTTAAGTTATTCATCTGATTGATACTAGTATAATTTAATATATTTCTTCTATGTAATAATACTTCAATCATTTTTAATTATTTATAATTTTTATTAAACAATCATTTATTCCACCTGTTCCATTATTCTTCTTGCAAAGATATTCATTTTAATTTAACTATAAAATAATTTATTATTTAAAAAATAATTGTTCAAAGAAGTAATTGATTCGTTGATTAATTTAATAAAGATATTTAATTTTCGTGTATATATTTTATTTATACACTATATGTACTTTTATACCTTGTATATAATAGCTTCTATGTATGTAACAAACAAAATATTAAACGAGGATGATTGGTAAATAGAAATCACAGATGCAAAGAATCATTTAAGAACTCAACTTGGCATAACTGTTTTCTCAAATTCCATAGCTGTCCATCAAATCGATTGACGTAGGGTACAAATAGATAGTACAACATACATGAGCCAAAAATACGCAAGTTTAAAACGTATCGTGGAAAAGCACTATCCTAACAGCCAAAAAAGAAAATCAATCTTCTAATATACATTTACATATATATACATTTACATATATTTACATAAACATTTATCATTGTTTTCAAATCTAACTCGTGGTCATCCAACCTTTGACAACTAACTTTAATCTTATTACTTGTAAATCTTACATGTTTTATATATTCATTATTTATTACAAATTATTAAATATAAATATATTATTCCTAGGAATTAATAAAATTACTACTCTAAATAAATTCTTATTAAATTAATAATCAGAAGAAAAATTCCAACTAAACACGTGTTACTAGAAATGTCAAAAATTCAAATATTTTATGAGGATTAATCTCTTTGAATATATTTTATATTTTAAATAATAAATCCTATGCAAACTTAATACAATTACAACTCTAAATAAATTCTTATTAAATTAATAATCAGAAGAAAAATTCCAACTAAACACGTGTTACTAGAAATGTCAAAACTTTAAATATTTTATGAGGATTAATCTCTTTGAATATATTTTATATTTTAAATAATAAATCCTGTGCAAACTTAATACAATTACTGTACTATCAATTATCTAAATTTACAATTTATTAATTAAATTACAACACTAAATAAATTCTTATTAAATTAATACCTAGAACAAAATTTCCAACAACTCAAAGATAATATTTTATAAGATTAATCCTTCTTAATATATTACATGTAATAATAAATTCTATATGATTCGAAATGTCAAAGGTTGAAACGTTTTATGGGTTAATCTTTCCATTTCTTTCTCTCTCTCTCTTTTTCTCTTACTCTCGTTCACTACAGTTATCTCTGTCAGTCTCATTGAAACGTGGTTAATTATTAAACGAGCCACTAAATTCCTACCCACGATTTATTGGACAGCTTTTCCTTTTTCGATTTAATAATCTCGTGACGTTAGCTGGCAAGATTCTTAATAACGTATGGACCAAACCGTGTGACCAACATCATGCTTCTACTTCTGCTGCTGTCGGTTATGTTACCACAATTTCTAACGTTTCTCTAATTTATGGTCAGTTCGTAAAAACCGCAAAATATTGCTGTGAGATATTTACAAAAAATAAAGAAAAATAATAACTCTTGAAATATTTTCTCTTACTACAACTCTCAACTGTAATATTATTTATTATACTTATACTTTTTGTATTTTAATTATCACAACATTTAATTTCATTTCATTTCATTACCTCTTTGTATTTTGTATAAATACAAATATAATTTCTCTTGGATAATAATAAATAATAAATTAATTTATTATAAATACAGGACCTAGAGTGGTGAGAATTGAATAGGATATACTCTCCCTCTCTTTCTGTGTGTGTGAGTTCGAATAAAAAGAAAAGGTCGTTGATTCGTACTCGTAGAAAAGTCCGCAGTTTCGATCGAAGTCGTTCGACGACGATAGTCTTCAACATTTTCTCTTCTTTTTTTTTTTTTGAGAGGAGAAGGGTAGGCTGATCTTTTTTGCTTCACAAGCTAGACGTTTCGAAGGTACAAATACGATGAATAAGAGTGGGAAGTACAACCATGAGAGGACGAGGATGTGAACGGGGGTGGTTGAAAGACAGTCGATGAGAGGGTGGTGGGATGAACTGGGCAGGAAGAGTAGGGGTTGAAGGGGAGGAGTAGGAAGAGGAGAAGGAAGAGGAGGAGGAGGCTGGTTGCCTCTGGCCTGGCATGGCCTCTAAACGAGTACCGTTTCTTCTTCTTCTTCTCTGGCAAATTTCCAAAACTTATGCCAGATTTCAACATACCGGTCGACATGGATATTTTCGGATTTGCGGCGAAACTGCAACGTCTCTTTCTCTCTTTCAATATTTTTTTCACTTTTTTTTATTTCCTACCTTTCTTTCTTTAAAAGAGAGTTGCTTCTATGAGGACAGAGAGAGTGAGAGGAGTGAAAAGAGGTGGGAGATGGGAGAAGAGATTTTCGGGACTGGGGTTTTTTCATTTCTTTGATGATTCTTAAAATTTTAAAGGTTTTGATTTGATTAATGAATGAGTGAATGATGGTAGAAGATAGGAGGAGAGATTTTTTGGGAAGTTTTATATGTGGGATGGTACTGACAAGTATTTTAGGAGTGTTTGAAATGTGTGAGGAAAGTAATTTGATTAATTTTTTGAGTTGATGAATGGGAGAGTGAATGAAAGTGTGGGTGATACGAGAAGACTTTTTTTGGGACTCTGTTTTTATTTACAGAATGATTCTGAAGTACTTTGAGAGTTGTTGATTAATGAAATATGTGTGTAAAGAATAATTGATTATTTTTTGATTGAATAAATGTGAGAGTAAAGAAGGTGTGGAAGATAAGAAAAAACATTTCTAGGACTCAATTTTAAATTGTAGAATTTTTAGGGACTCTATTTTAATCTACAAGAATATTCTGAAGTACTTTAAGAGCTGTTTAAAAATTAGATTAATGAAATATGTGTGTAAAGAATAATTGATTATTTTTTGATTGAATAAATGTGAGAGTGAAGAAGGTGTGGAAGATAAGAGAAAACATTTCTGGGACTCTGTTTTTATTTACAAGAAGATTCTGAAGTACTTTGAGAGTTGTTTAAAAATTAGAATAATTAATTGTAACGTCAGAAATAATTTCAACATCATTCAAACCACGTGTATGTTTTATTTTGATTTTTGTTTTCTTATTTAATTTAATTTGTTTGAAATAATCAAATTGATTTGGATATTGTTATTTGAATAATACAAACAACTAGCATTTATTTCTTAGAATAATACACTATTTCTTTGTAAGTGTTATTCCTAATCAGTATTTAGACTCTCGTAGAGGAGATATTTACGAGCTTGTAAAAGGGCGTTACGATAAGATAAGAAGAATGATTTAGAAGTATAGTTTATTCTACTTTGGAATAACAAGGTCCCTTTTATAGAGCACGAATAACTATACTTGGAAAAAAAAAGATAAAAAAAAATCTTCTTTAAATTCTTATCTAAATTTGACATTTTTTTATCATTTCCAATCAAAATTCTGATCATTTAAATTATATTAAATGAATATCAATATTTGTATTTGATGAGATTACCCCAAAATTTTAAGACAACAATTGATTTATTATTTAAACTTTCTTTTTATTAGATTGGAAATTTTTTTTGGCATTTTAAAATCCATTAATCAAATATCCAATTCGTGAATCGTTGGAATAATAAATAAAAAATAAAATTAAATATTGAATGATAATATTAATCATTGTTAATATTTACAATTAATATTTTATTTAAATATTATACATAAAGTATTAACGTATTATATATAAATTGTCAAATAATAAATAAATAAATAATAATAAATTCATATTAAATTGATTAATAAAATATATTTAATTAATAAGAATAAATTAATATTAAATTCTTTGAATTACTAATCTTGATAATCAATTTAGTTTATAACACAACGTACAAAATATTGAATTAGGTATAATCTTAGGTAAAATCTTTTACTTTAACCTTTTCTTTGGTTCACGATTAAATAAATAAATAAATGATTAAAAATGTATAAATAAAATATTCAAATAGTGGACTTTTTGTTGAACATTAAACATCGTACTTGATGATCAATCATTTTATATTTCTCATTTTTTTCTATACTTGTTCTTATCGTTTAGTGTTGAGAAACAGTATGTTTGTGTGTATGTGTGAAAGAGGCAGAAAGAGAGAGAGAAAAAAAAATATGTTGGAGGTAATGTAATTGAAGGAATAACATATACTTACACATATGTAGGATGACACGAACGAAGCCTCTGTTCTATTGCATTTTACATATGGCTTCTAAAACAAGACTGTATATATTTATATATACTTATGGGAAAACCTATAAAGCTTTATTTATCATAAAAAATAAATAGTTATCTTAGAAAGTTATGTTTTATATTTTTAAAAATAGATGAAAGTGAAATTATGTCGAGAAAATAGAAAATATTAGAAATGATTTTAGGTGTAAAAGTATTATTTATTATATTTAAACGTGTTGGAAAATTTATATATACTTATGGGAAATCCCATAAAGCTTTGTTTATCATAAAAAAAAATTAGTTATCTTAAATAGTTATGTTTTATATTTTTTAAAATAGATGAAAGTGACAGAACGTCCAGAAAATAGAAAATATCAGAAATAACTTTAGGTGTAAAAGTATTATTTATTATATTAAAACGTGTTAGAAAATTTATATAAACTTATAGGGAATCCCATAAAGCTTTGTTTATCATAAAAAAAAATTAGTTATCTTATATAGTTATGTTTTATATTTTTAAAAATATATGAAAGTGAAATAACGTCGAGAAAATAGAAAATATTAGAAATACTCTTACACCTAAAATTATTATTTATTATATNATAGAAATAATTTTAGGAGTTATTATATTTGAACGTGTTGGGAAAATTGACTGAAGATTTATTTGAAAATATTCGGAATATAAAGTGAAAACCCTGGACGTACTAAAAATACTTTGCTATTTGGCAGTCATTCAGCCATTTGTTGTTAAAGAAACCTTTTGCACGGTACCGACAGTCAAGAAACCATCAGCTTCATCTGACTTAACACTCGAATATTTTATTATTTATCTATTAATATTATTTATCTTTAATACTAATTCATACTTGTAATTATATTACATCTTCTTTAACATGTTTTGCAGGCTGGTGGAAAAATTATGTCGAATTTTTCCTATTGAAACGTAGCCTAAAGTCCGACATTTCTTATCCACCAACCCAATATTTATCTTTTTAAATTGGATAATTTTTCTAAATCAATTTGAAATAATTCTTTCCTAGTTTTGCTTTCTTTTTATTCTTAGACTACTTCAAAAAGAATTCTGGAAAGTTTAGAAAATAAATAAAACCTTTGAAGAGTTGAATTTCTGAGAACAAACTTTCTGTGTGTGTGTGTTTCTGAATTCTGAAAGGATGAAATTTAAATAAAATCCTCTCTTTTAATTTCTTATTAACGAAAATAAAATATTCATTTAATTGATTATTTTTGAATGCTATCAATCGTGGTGTTTATCTTATTTGGAAACTTCTGACACATCTTTTCGAAATTCTTTGCCCTTTCTTGCTTAATCTTATTTCTCATTTGCCTCCTTCCCCCTTATCCTCTTCTACATCCAAGTTATTCCCCTCTTTCTTATAAATTTTTGATGATACTTTTGATTATGTCATTTCTTAAACACGTGCAACACTTGAAAGAATATTTCTATTTTATATTCCATTAATTTAATTTATCTTAATTATTACATCGTATAGATGAAAGAGAAACTCATTCAAACAATTAAATAATACTAATTTTATTATAAATAATTTATAATAAAATTTGCATTAATTTAATATTTGTTTTAATTAAAATATTGGACTGTCAAATATGAAGTGAAGCAAATTCTTCATTGAATTACATGTATTTTTTGCTTCATTCCATACTTGACACTAATATAATTCAAAAAAATTTTTTTATTTGTTTTATATATTTTAATAAATTTTTATTTGGTTTATATAACACACACACACACACATACACACATATATAAATAATTAAACGTTTAGAAAAATATGGAAAAATTAATTTAATTGACAACCTATTGTTTATTTTTGGAATAATTTGTTAATAATAATAATAATTGTTATAGGATAGATAAAATAATTAAAATTCTGATCAAAAAACGTTTGATATTCGTTTAAGTTTATTCGTAGTTTAGTTAGAAAGAAGAGAGTTGCTATGCAAAATAATAGTCACGAGGTGTACGAGTTAGTATTAAATGCGTGTGCGCGAACGCATCATTAGCAAGACTATCATTAGCCGACAAGGCCGAGACCAGGGACGTATCAATCGTTTATTAAAACCCCCATTTAAAACATTTAAAACATTTTCACACTGTTTCACTAACCAACTCTCTGTTTTTTGCTTCTTATTATTTAAAAAAAAAAAATATAAACACAATATTACAAGTAATCTCGTCAAAATTCATTTAATAACAATTTAAATAATTATAGAAAGGGGTAAGAGTAGGTAGAGGGGAAAATAAATTAAAATAATTAATTTATCTTTTAAATTTTAGATAGTCAAATATGAAATGGAGCAAAAATTGCATACAATTCAATTGAAATTTGCTCCATCTCGTATTTGACAATGTAAGATTTATTCTAAAATTTATTTTTTATTTTTTATATAAATTTCTTATCAACTTTGACTTTGTACCTGTTGCTAAGTTTTCTCCTTGTTGAATATTAATCGTTGTAATTATTTTATGCATATTTAGAAAGGAAAGAAACAAAAAAGGAAGACACTTGTAGGAACGAGTCTTCTTCTTCTTCTTTTTTTGATTTGTTTGAATGAGGAAAATGAAAAAATGGAGAGGAAAAAAAGATACGTTTGAATGTTATGTAAATATTGTTATTGGATAGAATATATAATAAAAAAAATTGCATAAATTATTGGCTACTGGAATAGATTTAAACATTGAGTCATGATTTGTTAGAATAATATTGCATTTATGCATTTTATGCATTTGTTAATATGCATAAATGAAATTGTAGAGTGTAGTGTCATGTCAAAGAAATATTTCAATAATTTGTTGTTATTTATGTTCTCAAATATTTACAATAAGTCTGAGTAGATAAAGAAATATTTTGATTCATAGTTAAGCTTGATTTTCTATTTTAAATAATTTATATAAATTTTATTATAAGATAAATTAACAAACAAATTTTCAACTCAATACTTGTGGTGTATTGTATAAAGTTTCTATATATTTTATTTAGTTTAATTATTTTGTCTACAAAATGATATAAATAAATATAAAAATTGTTTATTTGTGTATGTGTGTTGGTGTATAAATGTAAGTAAAATATAAAACGTAGAAAGTATCAATCAATTCCAAAATAAATCTTATCAAAGATAAAAATTTGACCCACTAAAATAATACATTTGTTTCTTTTCTTATTTTTACATTTATAAAAATATTTATGCGTGTGTATGTGTGTGTGAATGTAAATAGTTGCACAGTGCATATTAATGCAGTTTCACGATAAACTCAGGATGAGGAAATTTATTCTTCACAGTTTTGTTCATAATAGTCGTCACATTTTATTTTGACGTTTTAACTGCAAAGTAATAGGAATATTTTATTATTAACTTAACTCTAAATAATAATAATAATAATAAGAGTAAAGATTAGAAAGAATGATTGAGATAATTCTAATCATTTTAAAGATCTGATTTAATAATGTTTAAAATAAATACAGAAAATGAAAAATACTAAAACAAATATTGTTTATAAATAATATCAATTAATTTTGAAGTATCAGAAGAGATAAATAAAACTATGAAAAATTATTTAAAAAAAGAATATGATGATAATATATATAAAAAAATAAAATCGAATGAATCATGAAATGAATTTTTGTTCTCAAGTATAGAAATGCATACAAGTGCATACAAGTGCATACAAGTGCATACAAGTGCATACAAGTGCATTAATACACATAAAATGTAAAATTGCACACAGTTAGATGTTCTTATTCATTCTTACGTATACGTACAGTTGCAAATAATGATATTTATTTTATTATTATTATTTTTATCGACTCGTATTCTTAACTTATCTTATCTCGAGGAAGGAAATGAATCAAGAAGTTTTGATTTATCGATACTGTCGAGAATTTCTGCAGGTATATTGGCACGTTTAATATAAATGCGAATAACACGATAATAACAATTACAATCTGTACATGTACATATACATTAATAATTATTTGCAACTGTGAAGAATTTGTTTTTATAAATAAACTTGTTTGATCGAACTTTGATGATTAATTTTCTAAATAATCATTCGTAAATAAAATTTATCTTAATAATTATTTTATTCGTTAAATGTAATAAATCATTCTCAAAAATAAATAAATTATTAATAATTATATATAAATATTTTAATAACAAAATAATTTATTAAAATGAATTTATTCTAATAGAATTACACATTGCATGGTTTGGAATTAATCAATAATTCATCAAAATATATTAATTTAACGTATAGAAAATAATTATTCAATGTATTTATAAATAAATTAATGTAATAGAACATATGTTGATTAAAAAAAAAATTAATTAATATTTAAATTAACTGAATTAAAGTATAAAAAAAATATTGAAAATAATATGATTGGTATTAAATAGAAAACAATCTTAGCTCGATCAAACATATTTTAATTTAAAAAATAATAATAATAAATATAAAATAATTGTTTCTTTATGTCAAAGCTTACACCAATTCCCCTCTTTTCCATAATAAATAAAAAAAAAAAAATAAATAAATAAATAAAATACAAATATTAATAACACGATTGATATTAAAACAATCTTAACTCTATCAAACATATTTTAATTTAAAAAATAATAATAATAATATAGAAAATAATTGTTTGTTTATCTCAAAGCTTACACCAACTCCTCCCCTGTTCCATAATAAATAAATAAACAAATATATAAATAAATAAATAAAATAAAAATACTTACCAAAGTGTAATAAATGAGTAATCCATCTCGAATGTGTTGGAACGAAAGAAAAAGATTTGAAATAAAATGATTAATAAATTGGTGACGTGACAGATTGTTGATTATGCATAGACCCATTTGGATCTGTCAAACTGGATCTATCACTCAATGTCTCGTTTCTAGAATTATTCTCATCATCGTTGTTGTTGTTGTTGTTAATCATTTTAGATTGTTTAGGCATCATCATAATTTGATCCATTTCCATATCATCTGTTGTTTTGCATCTTCTACCAGAACTTCTCTTCCTTCTTCTCCTTTTACTTCTACTTCTACTCCTCCTTCTATGACTTCTTCTTGCACACATGCTTCTACCTCTCCTTCTACCTCCTTTTCTTCTTCTTCTACTACTTCTTCTACTTCTACGACGATGTCTTTTACACAGACTTCTTCTTCTGGATGATCTGCTTCTTCTTCTTCTTCTTCTATGACTTCTACCAGATCTTCTGATTGGGAGATACAATTTTTTTTTATTTAATTAAATCAATAAAACAATTTATTTTGAATCGTGCAAAGAGCAAGAGAAGGTTTTTTGTTTAATCATTTTTTTTAAGAGAGGAAAAGTTTCATGAATTTACATAACAATTACTTTTCTTTTAAATTTTGTAGAGAAAATTTTATTTAATTTTTTGTCTAGGTCATAAATCATTCTAGCAGTAAGGCCTAATAATAATCAATCAATTTTTGTAAAGGAAAAGTTTCAAGGTGAATTTTTTTTTCTAATAAAACTTTGACTGTCACGTTGAAATCACACGTGTCGTTTCTGAACGTCACGAGAATGGTATTTCACAGAAATAAATCTTTTTTCTTACGTTCCAATAACAAATTGTTCATTGTTTAATGATCGTACTATTAATTTCAAAGTATATTNAATTAACAATAAATTTTCATTCAACAATTATCAATCGTAAATAACTCGAACGTATCTGTCACTGATCAATGTGTTAATGTCAAATAAAAAGGTTTGGTTTGTGGTGTAAATCAAATTACTGTAGGGAAAATTGTTGATATATGTTATAATAATAATAATAATCGTCAAACCTAATGCATCTACTTCGTCCTCTTCTTCGTCTAGATGATCTACGTCGTCTCATGCATCCATGAGACCGTCTGCTTCTTCTTCTTCTTCTTCTCGATCGACATTTTAATTCATTTATATCATGCCTATCCAATGGTTGTCTTTTAAGAAAATCTTGAATACACGTATAGTATCCTCTATGTTTAAACAAACAAAAAAAACATTGATTCATTTCAAACAAACATTTTTTATACAAATTATTTCATTTTATTTAGTCTATCAAAAAGTTCTGTCCGTAATTTGTATTTGATTTTATTCCAAAATCGGACAGAACTTTTCGATAAACTTAATATTTTAATTTCATTTTAATTTAATTTTTTATTATTTTTTAATTAATATTTTTATTATTGTTTAAGATTTGTTTGTCTTCTTTAAATTGTTTTAATAAATAATAAAAATAATTGGAATTAAATAAAAGGAAAACAAAAGAGGGGAATTAATCAAAGTGGCGCTTATGTTCGTATCGTGAAAAGAAAAAAAAGAAATTCTGTATTATTCTGTTTAAAAGTGGGTTAACTATAAGTCCCTAATCGAATCTTGAAACGTTATATTATTTTTGAACCGATAACGCGTTATCATACTTTGCGATAAGCTAACTTTTTCTTCTCTTATTTTTCATTCTTTCATTCTGTTTCTTCTCTTTCCAATCATTGTAGTAATTCTTTTTTTTTTATTATAAGAATAATTTAATATTAACAATAATTATATTTTTTATTAATTAAACACTTGTCTCTTTACTCTCAATTTATTTATTTTTATTTATTTTATTAGAATGTTGAATAATATGAGTTTCATTTGGAAGATTTTTATAGAAAATGATTTATTCCACGATGATAAACCTTATCTTCCAATCATTAAAAAAGAGACTTAAATATTTCATAATTTAAAATTAAATATTTTTAAATTAGTATATAAATGTTCTTTTATTTATAAAATTTTTTTCAACCATTAGAAATAAAAAGTAATAATTAATTTATCTTAAAGTGTGTATGAGTTACAATTAAAATAAATTAATACACATTTCAATGAGTAGTTCTGAGCTAAGAAATTTTTTTATGGTAAAATACATTTATAAAAAATATAAAAAAAAATATAAACAATATTTTGAAAGTATGAGTAATAAGAATAATAAATAATATATATAAAAATATGTATAAATTATAATTATAATAATTAATAAACATTTCAATGACTAATTCTTATTGAAGAAACTTTTGAACAGTCAAATACTATTTTGAAATGTTAATAAAATATAAATAAGGATGATTAATTGATAAAAAATATTGTAAAATACATGCACATATACACACACATACACAAATATACATACCCTTTAGATTTTTGAAGAATCCCATAAGAAACACCACGTTTTAAAGCAAGTTTAATTTGTTTCTTAATTTCAGTACCTGGTACATCATATTCTTTAGTTATATAATTAGTTATTTCACGAGGACTTAATCCTTGTGCATCCTGTAACCTTCGAATAGCATTTACAACGAGTGTCTCAAATTTTGGTGTCTTTTTTTTAGCCATTTTTTTTTTCCTTTTTTTTTTCTTTGTTCCAACGACGATTGATTAATGTTTCTTCCTTTTTTATCGATTCATTCGTAGATTATTAATTTCCATATCATTTTTTTTCAAGAGAGAGAGAGAGAGAGAGAGAGGATTACGTGAGAGGAAAATAATAGAAAATGATTTTCAAATGATTTCTTTTAATTTGTATTTTTGTTTTTCCTTATTTTTATTTTTCTGTTTTCTTTTGACCATTAATTTCTAATTTTAACTCTAATGACAATTTTTTAATCGACGATTTAGAATGATTAATGAACTGTTCGGATACAGCTAATTTTATTATGACATTAATTTTGTTTTGTTTTGGTAACAAAATTACAGGTATCCTAACGACGATCGTCAGAATAATAATTTTGGTATGAAATGTCTATCAGTTGTTTAAACAATTTTTTATTCATAGATTACTAGTAACGGGTGTTAATTAATTCATGGTAGTGGTGTAATGAGAGAGAATGTTTTTCTTATAGTTAGTTTATTTTATATCAATTTTTATGTTTATTCGAATTTATCAAAGTGTTTATAATAAAGTATATTTAATAAAGTATATATAATAAAGTATTTATAATATAGTATTAATAATAAAGTACATATAATAAAGTATTAATAATAAAGTATATATAATAAAGTATAATAAAAGGAAATATAGAATTTAATCCATAAATTGAATATAAGGAAATAGTATTTAGTTAAACATATTTTCTATTAGAACTTGTATTGTAAATACACAAAAGAGATAAATAAATTATTAAAATATTCAATTAATTAAATACAATATTAAAATTTGGAATAGAAGGAAACTAGGATTTATTAAAATATTTTCTATTATAAATTTCTCTATTTTAAATTTCTATTTAAATATAAAATTCTATTGAATATAAAATTCTAATAAATATAAAATTCTATTAAATATAAAATTAATATACAATTAAATTAAATACAATATTAAAATTTGGAATAGATGGAAACTAGGATTTATTAAAATATTTTCTATTATAAATTTCTCCTATTTTAAAATTTTATTAAATATAAAATTCTATTAAATATAAAATACTATTAAATATAAAATTAATATACAATTAAATTAAATACAATATTAAAATTTGGAATAGAAGGAACCTAGGATTTATTAAAATACTTTCTATTATAAATTTACTATTATAAATTTCTATTATAAATTTAGAATATAAGAAGAACACATGAATAAGTTAAAAACATATTTTATTCAAGATTTCTATTAGGTATAAACATAAAATAAAATAAATTACAATTGTATATAAAATTAATTAAATATACAATTTATAATAAATATCACACACACTCACACACACACATATATTTAATATAAAAATTTAGAATATGAAAAGAAAAAGATAGTAAAATAAACATAAAAACATTATTCAAATATACACCTAATATAAATAACAATAATAATATTAAAATCATTATCAAATATGTACCACAATTAATTATTTATTTATAATAGAAAAAAAACATAGAAAATTCAATTCTCGATGATTCATAGTGTTCGATCATTACTAACAGGGTTTCTGAAAGGAAAATGGTCAACGTGGATAAGTTTTCTAATAATAGTTAATGTAGAAGGGGAAGAGGGGGTGTACCTTGCGGCCTTAATGCTACGTTTCTCTTTCTCTCTTTCTCTCTTTCTCTCTTTTTCTTTTTATATTATCTGTCTTAGTCTGAGCAAAGGTTCGTGCAGAAATAAAACAGCTTCGAATGACACCAGGAGAACGTCAGACCTTTGGACTGTGACGTCATATGACCATCTCTCTCTTTCTCTTTTTCTCTTTCTCTCTTTCTCTCATTCTCTTTCTCTTCTCGTACTTTAGTAAATATAGAGTAGTAGTTCTTCTTCCTACTATTCCTCACTCTCTCACTGTTTTCTCTGAATTTTTTTCTCTATTTTTCTGTCTCTTTCAGAACCCTCAATCCAGATTCAGATTGTTCTCTTTTTATTCAGAAATCAATCAAAATTGATTATTTTCTTCTTGCATTCCATTGATTCATGTTTTATTTCTAATATGTTCTATTGGAATTTTTCCTATTGAGTGTAATATTAACACAGATATTTTATTAATATATAAAGTTAATTAATAATCATTATTTTATTGTGTTTGTATTTTGATTGAATCATTTTTGAAACTTTGTATATTTTTTTTGTTGGAAAATATTCACTGAATTTCGAAGCTCAGACATTCATTCATTCATTCATTAATTTATTATTGAATTAGAATTTTTATTATTGGGTGTAATAAAGTGAGATGAATATTTTATTAATTTATATCAAATTTATTGGAGTATAATAAATATTTATTTAAGTTAATATATAAATTGAATATAAGGCAACGTAGTATTGGTTAAAAGGTATTAAATAAAACATAATTTTATTATGCATTATGATTAAATCATTTACGTATTTTTTTATATATATTTTTTTTTTCAGAAAATCTCATAGGATTTCAAAGTTCTGATATTTGTTAATTAATTTATTATTTAGAATTTTTTTATTCGTTGTAATATAAAGATGAAGATTTTATAAAAATATATTTAAATTTATTAATTTTATTCATTTATTTCATTCATTTATTTCATTCATAAATTTTACTCATTAATTTCATTCATTAATTTTACTCATTCAGTTTACTCATTAATTTAATTCATTAATTTCTATTTATTTTCAATATTAAAAATAAAACCAATTGGAACATTTGACTAATAAAATTCTATCTTTTTTCTGTTTCAGGTAAGTTAAACATTCTGATGGACTATTTGGAGGAAGAGGAAGGAAGGTTTATCTATTAGGTGATATTTATTATTATTATTATTATTACTATTATTAATAACATTTTTATTTTGTTCTTTTTTAAATATGATTTCTAATAATATGTCAATCAATTGACACAATTATTTACCAATCATATTTTATTATCAGAATGATTAGGTGTTCTTATAGAATCTGTAAAATGAAATATTTTTATTTAAAAGAAAAAAACACACACAGTTTAAATGTATTACTATGATCAAATAGATTCCTATTGACGAATGATATATCATTAAAAACATATCAATCATTTGTCTATCATTTTCAGGTGATACAGTAAACCATATATCCAGATTTTTCTTTCATAATTAGATCAACCAAGTATTAATTATGTTATCCATCATTCCCTAACATTTATTTAATTCACCTCTAATTCAGATTATTTTTATTTTCTAATATTTTTCTATTTCACATTTTTTTCAACAACATTCAATCATTTATCAAACCAAAGTTTAAGTATTGGTAAAACCACGAGATAATTTTTTATTTTATTTATTTATTTATTTCTGGGTTAGATTAAAACTTGTCAAGAATTTTTTAATATTGTGTTCTGTGATAAGAAAAAAATTCTATTAAAAAAAATTGAAAGAAATAAGGTGAAACGAATCTCGATTAAGAAAATGAGATTGGACGAGAGAGGTATAAGTGTATTTTAATAAAGCAATAAATAATTTCACTGTGGGGTGGTGTGGTGAGGAGTAAGGGGAAGGGTTCATTAAAGAAATATTCAATCAAGTTTACCTTTACGAACTATAATTACTGTCTTGAAATAGGAGAGTGTGTGTAAAGTAATATCGATTTATATTGATCGATGTTTATCTAACTAACCAGATCCCAGCAGGTTTATAATATCGTCTAAAAACTTTAATAATAAATGGGTTAAATATTTTTATTCTTCTTTTT